>CAEGAF010114284.1:0-20192 GCA_903067075.1 Micropoecilia bifurca
CAGGGTACAAGGACGCCTCTTCCACATTTAACCCTTCAATCTGCAGCATATAGCTGTTGAAAGTGTAGTTTTCCATCATTACTAAATGCAAAAACCAATGAGCAGCAATCACTCTTGAAAGATGTGAAATTCGTTAAATCTTTTTACAGAAAGCTGTAGGACCGAAAGGAATTTGCAGTCAAAGTCTATCAGAAAAGCTCAGTAATTTATTGTACCTTTAGTTTCTCCTGACTTTCTATAATGATGTTCACTTGCTATCTAACTGGCACTGCAAAAAATCCCAGCATCCTTCCCCAGTTTATAATGATGGATTCAGGGGATCTGTGGAAAGGGGAAGTCCTAACATGGAGGTGGTGCTGCTGAGATGGTCAAAAGCTTTCAGTCTGTTTGCAACTAGATATCACAAACTCAAGTATGCTGATTCAATTAAAATGTTTTAGAGTTCAAAGGGAAAAGGTGCAAACTCTACAGAATTAGGGTAGTCTGAACTTTATTTTATACACAGTCTGAGGTGATCGGACAGCAGGATCTTTATCCCACTTGAGCTCAGCTTATACCAAGGCAGCTGGAAAACACCAGCTGAGTTAAATACTGTAAAAAAAAGTCCTGTTTTCCCGTTGTCCAGTAAGAGGCCCAGGATAGTTCACCTCCATCTTATGCTCCTGTTTTTTGTTGTCAGATGACAGTGGTGGAGATGGGTGTAGGAGTTTGCACTGTAGTAAGTGGGTTGACAGTGGGTTCCTGAGTCAAAGGTACTTCACCCCCCTTGCCTGCTGGTGGAGGTCAGAGGGCCCAACAGGTGGCACTGTTGCATGGCAGCCTTTCCTCTGTTAGACTGCTCCAGGTCCCAAGTTCTGTATTGAGATGATCCAGGAAATTCTACCTCTTTGAGGTTCATCTTGTCCAGTATGACTGAACCTCCCACTGTTAAGGTAAAAATAATCACCAAGAGAGGGTGAAAAGGAAAGTTCATCCCAGATCCAGACTGGTCCAGGATAGTTACTTATATTCCTGTCCTTAGTTGTCAGATGTCAGATGTAAGACCATTGTCCACGATGACAATAATCATCTGGGACTCCCAGATCCAGACTGACAGGTCTGGATTTTTCAGGAAAAACCTCTCAAATTTCTTCAGAAGAGTATAATCCTCTGTAAAGTTGTAATTTTGTGCAAAGGCTTCAAGCTCCAGGGCCTCCGATAGAACTGTTTAAGATGATGAGATGAGCAGCAAGGTTGGTTTTGTTTTACACATGCACTGAGCAGCCACTCCATTAGGTGCACATTAAAATTTCTGTGTTGGACATGGTTTGGCATCTGAACTGTTGATTTTCTGCAATTTTATCAACTGCACATAATTTAAGTAGTCCAAGATGACTCTGTGTTTGGTTCTGGTTCTGGAGAGCCAGAAGATCTCAAAGGTCTGTGGTGCTGAGTCATTCAGGATTCATAAACTAACATTGGTATTTTGTAGTCTATTCTCTCAGTGGAAGGACTTTAGAACTGGAGTTTTGTTCTCCATGTTCATGGTTTTAGTTGGAATGCCAGCTGCAGCTGCAAATTAGTGACAGTGACATCTGCAGTGTCATTGTAACAGTTGCATTGACTCTGTTGCAGTAATCAGTGCAACTAAAGATAAACGCATGAATGAGTTTCTTTACATTTTGCTTAATGCTGGAAATGTTCTTCAGGCGATGGAAGGCCGACTTTGTAACTGTCTTTATTACGTCAGTCCATGATTCATCAGTTGATTCTAAATCTATCATAGTTATATTTAGGAAAAGGAAACATTTGCCCTGGTGGCATTCAACCCCATTTTCACCATTCACTGTTCAGTTTAAAAATCGTCAGAATTAAGTGAGCATTGCTAGGTTAAATGGAGCAGCACCATTGACTCAACACCAGTTTATTGGCGTTGCCTGTGGGTTTTAGTCTCCATGACTACTAGCATGTTGTTACAGCACTAGTCTCAGATGAATAAACAAATGTATATAAAAATCAGCCAGGATAGACCTTTCCTACCAAACAATCAAGGTGGTTCAACTTTGCAAGCCTAAGAGGGTTAGAAATCCCAGGTAAATGTTGGGGTTATACTCAAACATTTGGAATGTTTTTCCTACATCAATCTACATTTGGTGTCTGTGTTTTTAAACCAACAAATAATTTTGCTCTTTCTGAAAGGTGTTTTTGTTAAATTTTTTTTATAATTACTTTACGTGGTGCAAGAAGAAATCTTGATGTTCTCATTTGATCTTTCTTTCAGGATGATGGAAAACGAAACCTTTAATAGTGTGACCCTCCAGCTGGAGGGGTTAAAGGTCATAGAGACATCAGTGTACCCCGTCTTTTTGATTTTCCTCTTCTCCTATCTGTTCATAATGATACTGAACATTGCGATTATAGTCCTGGTTTGGATTGATAAAAGCCTCCATCAGCCCATGTATTTGTTGTTCTGTAACCTTCCAGTTAATGACATCTTTGGGAATTCAATTGTTTTGCCCCGTTTGCTGTCAGACCTCCTGAAGCCTCCCTCGGAGTTGATAATCGGGTACTATGAGTGTGTCGTTCAGGCTTTCTGCACCCACATGTTCGGCACCACGTCCCACACGGTGCTGATGATCATGGCCTTCGACAGATATGTTGCCATCTGTAATCCCCTGCATTACTCTGTGATAATGACCAACAGGATGGTGGTGAAGCTGACCGTCTCTGCCTGGGGGTCGGCTTTGGTTCTGGTCGGGATTCTGCTGGGCCTGACTGTCCGTTTGAGCCGCTGCAGGACTCTGATCACCAACCCGTACTGTGACAATGCCTCACTGTTCAAGCTGTCCTGTGAGAACGTGGTGATCAATAACATCTATGGCCTGACCTTCACCGTGGTTCTGCTAACTGCCTCCATCGGCAGTATCGTCCTCACCTATGCACGGATCACCATAGTCTGTCTGACCAGCAGGAACAAATCTCTGAACAGCAAAGCTCTGAAGACCTGCAGCACACACCTGGTGGTGTATCTCATCATGCTTTTCTGTGGCATACTGATCGTCGTGTTGCATCGTTTCCCACAGTACTCGGACCAGAGGAAAATGTCCGCCATCTTGTTTCACATCATCCCTTGCAGCCTGAATCCCATCATTTATGGAGTTCAGTCCAAAGAAATAAGAAGATTCCTCTATCATGCTTTCAGATCTAGAAATGTTTTATCTTCATCTTGAAAAAAATTATATTTTATGGTTGACAAAAGTTATCTAATAGATTTGAGAAATTAAATATTTTCTTTAAATGCAAACAGCAGTTTATTTTTTTTTTATGACCCAACATTTAATAATCTAAAGGATAGACGGAATTTGGAATTTAAATACCTGAATTGTTTTGTGTTTGTGTGTGTGTGTGTGTGTATGTGTGTGTGTGTGTGTGTGTGTGTGTGTGTTCCTTATATAATACAGAACTTTAATTGGTCATTTTTATGTTTACGTGATGTAAAGTTGCCTTTTTATCTTGGGACAATTTTCTGTCATATTTCAATCTCTATGATCAAAGAATAAAGATTTTACAAGCTGACATTTGTCTTTCTGTAACCTAAAACCACAGTTTAAAACCAATTTGAAGTAATTTAATGTATTTTTCCCAATTAAATACCAACAATTGTTCATATCTTTGGCCTTTGGTTTTATTCAAAAGTTTCATTGAAAACAAAGTGTCTCTGAAAACTTCTCCCTGTTGAAGCTAAAACACATTCAGTTGGACTTTTTGTGTCCATAAAGTCAAACTTTGTTTCAGGTGCTCACGGGACACAGCGCCCCCTGGTGAGCAACAGGTTTCATCAGTATGTTTTGAACAGAACAAAGTGTTGAAGTTTCCAGAACAAAGAAAATCATTAATGACTCCCAGTGTGAGCTGCTCCATAAAAACACTTATCATCAGTTTCTGATAATTAACCCAGAGGGAGGAAACACTAATAGATGTTTATTAGAGTTCAGACAATAACCTGATTACAACAACTGTTGATGAAAGATCTCCTCTGGGATCTTCAAACTGTGAAAGACTTTAACTTATTTTGTTAGACTTATCTCATACAACAAACCAGAACATTAACCAAAGCCTCAGTCTGAAAATACAGACCTTGTAGGTTTTCTCCTTTAGACAGCAACAATCAGCTCTTCAATAAATTACAGTTAAACAAACAAAACAATAAACATGTCAAATGATTTCAGGGGCCTAAATCCTGAGAGGCAGCAGCGGTGAAGACATGCAACTGTCGACATGCTCAAACACAGAGAAACATCAGACCAAAGTGTCCGCAGAGACAGAGAACCGGGTCATTCAGTCTGAGTTCATTAGCGTCCTGGTCACTTGCACACCTGGGAGCTTTGAGGCCTGCAGGGGCTGAGATTACTGTTTGTAACTTACAAATCTAAAGCAACAGAAGGTGAAACAGTTGCCTAATATGCTATTTTCCTTTAATCAAATTGGTTTTTAAATTTCTTTTTTATTTTTTGGATTCAGTCCTTCACCTAAACTTGTCAAGACGTCTCCACATAAAATGGGGAAGTAGATACTATTGAATAATGCAAATATCAAGAAAGGATGTGAAACAGAAGAAGGAAAAAAATGGAAGGTTCCTTGAAGAAATCCATATTTCCTCATATTCAGTTAATTCCAGATTAATTCATAGTTCTGAATAATTTAAGTTGAAAATAAATGATGGTCAACAAGTTCCTTTGAGCTGGAAGTAGTGTTAAGATTATGGAACCAGTGCGCGTTACCAGTCAGAGTCCACGAGCTCTAGATTAGGGTGATGGTATGGAGGCTTTCCAACCTCAAATACCAAGCCGAGTTTTGATCAAAATGAATAAAAATATTTTAAATATGTTGTCTTATTAGAATAAATTTGTCAGAGTCTTATATTTGCATGTCTATTACACTGACCTATGACCCCAAATTACCATCAATTTGAGAACCACACAGATACCTTTTTTCCTGCAGATGTCAGAAGACAGGAAGGGTTTGGACTCAAAGCAGCCAACAGGAAGTGAAGCATACAAAGTTATTCGTAAAGAGATTGAACTTTGAGAATATTTCACCTGACCTGTTTGTGTTCAGGGAGTCAAACTGTTTCAGGTGTTTGGGGCTCAGGGGCCCACCGGTGGTTTCATTAGTCTGCGTTCCAACAACAAACAGGAAACAAACATGTTTCTGAACAACAGTGAGCATTAATGAGCGACACCATAAAAACCCAGAGGACTAACTATCAACAGTTTCTGATGATAATTAGTCCTCAGGGAGGAAACGTGACAGGAGACTTTTCTGTGGGGATTCACATGTTGTCTCATATCAGCTTTTATGAAACACTCAAACTAAGTTCGAGTCATGACTAAAAGTCAGGGAAACAAATCAAAACATAAATCGAAATCTAAGAAAGTTTGTCATGTAAGCTTGTAAGAAGACAAAGTGCTAAAAGAGAAAAATTTCAATCTGTCTTAAACAAAGACAATGATAATTCAGCTTCAGGAACGAATAACAATAACCAACCAGTTGCCTCTGAGTGTTGACAAATCAAGAATTACTTCAAAAAGCAGCTGTCTGGTTGAGACTGGAAAAAAAAACTGTGAAAATGGGTTATGATTATACTGGATCTTTAAGCAGAATGAAAATCAACATAAAACCAAACCACTACAGGAACATCCTGTTTGGTTATCCTGTGTTTAAGAGTAGAAACCATCAAAGAGGATTCAGAGCTCTGGACGATCTCCAGACAACTCTGGCTGAAATGATCTCCAATTCATCTGGGAACCTAAAACACACAAATACGACTAGGGAGGCTGCATAACACCATAATGAGACAAAGAGTCCCTGTCCATCGTCCCTGAACACCTCAGTGTCTAATTCAATTATCTCACTGGCCACACTGGAAAGCAAGAGATTTCTGAGGTCTTCATCACTTTAAATAGACTATCAGAAACATCTTTAAAGCAGCATCAGAACAGTCATTGGGGGACATCCTGGACAGGTCTCCAGTCCCCCACAGGACTGCCAGCTATGCGCACACTCACACCAATCTAGAGAGACCAGTGACCTAACAGTTATGTTTTAGGATCGGAAGAATCCTGGAGTACCTAGAGAGAACCCACATCTTCACAGGGAGAATGTGCGACAGAATGAAACCCCAGGCAGGATTCGAATCCAGGACCTTCCTGTGCTTCCACCTTCCAGATGTCCTATTGGAAGCAGAGGACCACTGTGGTCTTTACAACACCAACAATCACTGGATTGAATAAGGGATTGACTAGATAAATCAAGGGCCAGAGGGCACAATTACGAGTGAGCTGAGCCCAAGATGAGCAAAAATGTTCAAACCCAAATGTCATGAACTCTGAGGGCAGGAAAACCACAAAGAATATTACAGAAAAACTGACCAATCAAAAAAACTGCAGTAAAAACAAACTGATCAGCAAATATGAGTGACTGATGGGATGAGCAGAAGGCCAAACCCAGCTGCTGAATCAGGGACATAAAGATTGGAATGGATTGTTGAATCTTTCAGGCTCTGTTAATCACTGACCAGCTAACAGAGTAAAGCCTGACACTTCCATATTAGCAAAAACAGATTTGCAACTCTGGAACAAACTAAATTTATGGCAGAACTGCAACAAGTATAAAGAGATGAATAAATTGTGAGCGGGAAGAAGGTCTGAACTGAAATTATGTTGAAAGTTTGTGTCTTTATGTTGCATCTCTCAGTACATTGTCCTGTACCCCGTTTGGTGATGCTTCAGTGCTCTGGGATGATTTGCCAAAAACTGCAGGTCCCACATCAAAGACTGAACAGAAGAAACCAGAACAAAGAGAAACTGGGTTTCAAAGTTTGAATGTCTCTAGCATTGTCTTTCCATTATGAAGTAAATTTATGTTAAAGTTTATAGAAGAACATGCGTAGTGTGGCGTGACGTATGTTGCCAAGTGTTTTTGGGTGGATGGTGTGTTGACAGTCTCCCCCTCCCCGACTGGTTTAGTTTTACGCTGAAGACTCTCCCCACTGGTGATCCAGCTCTTTATAAAACTGAGACTAAAGCTGCTGTTTCCTTTCAAACAGTCGGCTGCTGGGTCTCTGAACAGAATGAAGGGAGCAAACAGGTAAATGATTATAGTTGTGTTATGAACCCATAAGTTGGCCCTCATGATGTGGATGCTTGTAGTTGCTTGATTTGTTTGGGAATTATCTCTGTATATGAAAATGTCCACCTATTTTTTTCTGCAGGTTGATGGAAAACTATACCTTAAACAGCCTTACCCTCCAGATAGAAGGGTTAGAGGTCACAGAGAGATTTTTGTACCCCGTGTTTTTCTTCTTCCTCGTTTCTTACCTAGGAATAATGTTGCTGAATATGGGGATTGTGATCCTAATTTGCATGGACAGAAGCCTCCATCAGCCCATGTACCTGCTCTTCTGTAACCTGCCATGTAACGACATTCTAGGCGTCTCATACATGGTGCCTCGCCTGATGTCGGACATCTTGCTGCCACCGGCTGAGCGCCTCATCAGTTACTATGAGTGTGTTGTTCAGGCTTTCTGTTCCCACATGTTAGGCACCACGTCCCACACGGTGCTGATGATCATGGCCTTAGACAGATATGTTGCCATCTGTAATCCCCTGCGTTACTCTGTGATAATGACCAACAGGATGGTGCTAAAGCTGACTGTCTCTGCCTGGGGGTCGGCCATGGTTCTGGTTGGGATTCTGCTGGGTTTAACGGTCCGTTTGAGCCGCTGCAGGACTCTGATTACCAACCCATTTTGTGACAACGTCTCACTGTTCAAGCTGTCCTGTGAGAACGTGGTGATCAACAACATCTATGGCCTGACCTTCACCGTGGTTCTGTTCACCTCCTCCATCGGCAGCATCCTCTTCACCTACACCAGGATCACCATGGTGTGTCTGACCAACAGGAACAAGTCTATAAACACTAAAGCCTTGAAGACCTGCAGCACACACCTGGTTGTGTATCTCATCATGCTTTTTTGTGGTATGCTTATTATAGCTATGCATCGTTTCCCTCAGTACTCAGAGCAGAGAAAAATATCTTCCATCTTGATCCATATCATACCCAGCAGCCTCAATCCTATTATTTACGGAGTTCAGTCAAAAGAAATTAAGAAAGTCCTGTCCAGGTTTTTCCAGTGTAGGAAGATTTTTCCTTGGTCTTAAAAACCAGTATGTGTTCAAGGAGTTAATCCAGGATGACTCTATAGTGGAGGTGTTCGGATTTATTGGCCCTGATTTCCTTAATTTTAGGAGATTGGCAATAGGCCTATACTTACATGAGAAGCCGATCTTATCCTCTGACCTTATCTATCTCAGCAAAAGTCTATAGAGCGACTTTCCCTTATTGCTCTCTCATGAGAGATGTCAGGTCTGCATGTTTGCAGTTATCAATAATCTGAGCTCTGAACTGACCTCTGCTTCTCAGAACCACTTCTCTGTGTCCACCCATAACAGGCAACCTAGCTAAGAAACTCTTTAAGCTTTTTTTTTTTTTTTTTTTTTTTTTTTTTTACCAGCAGCATGTTACAAAAACCCAGTTAGTTTTCAAGCTATCAGTTTGAAAGAAACCACAATATTACTTCCAACTAAATGATTTCTTAAGAAGCTTCCACATCTCGCTGTATGGTTAGAAGATTTTTAGAAGAAAACACGGTGGAGACTCTAGAGTGGCCTAGTCAAAACCAAGGCCTCTTCTCAGCTGATCTCCAGCAACCTGGCAGAGGTGGCTCAGTTTAGTAGGAAGAATGGGGAAAACTCAGCAGCCTGACTGACTCTCTGCTGGGACGGCAGCCAGAGGTGCCAATGCAAAATACTGACTGGAAAGGAGGGAACACTTATGCAATGTCTTATTTTACATAGAATATTTTTAATTCACTATCATTATTTCAGCAGTTTTTACTATAATTAAAGCTGCTGCATGTAACTTTTTTCATATATTTAAAAAAATATTTGTTAAACCAGTCTGAGCAGGAATGGTGTATTTTTGTGACTAGGAGTTCAGGGAGGAGGTGGAAGAGTTAAATGTTTTCACAGATTGTCAGTCTCATGTTAATGTGTCACAACACAGTGACGCTTAAAAAAATATGCAAAGAAACATTTTTTCATAAAAGTTTCATACTGCGGCTTTAAGGCTGCAGTGTTGTTGTTAGGTTTATTATAAAACCAACAAATTTTGTTGATCATGACTGATTTACAAAACAAATAATATAATAAAACATCCAAGGGAGTGAATACTTTTACAGGCGCAGCTTACCAAAAACGTCTTCATCTAAAACGTTTCTGAAACATAACCCAGAGGGCCTGAATTCACAGGTTCTGACTACAAAACTTCAACCTGAATGGGTGACAGTTGGTATACATGTCCACAGTGAATGTCTTCCAAAGTGGCTCCAGTTCCCCTGAGATCTCTCTTACTGTCAGGCCTCAGGCGGATCTTTGGGTCTCACCTTGGTCTTCACCAGTCAGGAGGACCAGAATGAGTCTCAGGTTTGAACTGAGCCAATCTGCTGATTGGTCTGTTGTCCAGGTGCTCAGCTGCTCAGTCAGCTCAATGTTCCCTTGTTGTGGCTCATATAACTTTACATCTCCTCATGAGTTCAGACAATAGTTTTAACATTCTTAATCGCTCCCAGTTTATCTATGAGGAAATACTTGTGGTATTCTGACCATTAATCTCCTTCTTGCTAATTACACTGCAGATATTTTACCATCATTTTTAAAGTTTTTGTTCTTTTGATATGCTGCCCCCTTTTGGTGACCTTAAGCAAATGCTTATTTCCTTGTTTGTGACACAATTGATTGTTTCTTTTCAAAACCAATGGACTGTTTATTTTGTCTAAAAAAATGTATTGCTATGTCAACAATGCACAAAGCGCTGAACAGCAGTTTGCATAGTAACGATTGAACCTTTATTGGGATAAAGTTTAATCTCTTTACAACCTACAGCCTGGTGGAGACATTAGAGCCAAAGTGATCGATGTTTCCAGTTACTGGTGCAGTTAGTCTCACTGAAATGTTGAATGACATCACTCTGTAAAATAATTATTCTTCCTGTATTAGCTGGTGTTATAATAAATACAATATTTAACAATCTTTGCCAAGTTGAAAATATAATAAATCTTGAGAAATGTACAGAGATTTAGTTGTTTTTGTGATCCAAATAAAGAGAAAATATTTATCTTTCAGATGAAACCCTTTGACACTGATTGGTTTATATAATTTAACACATATTTATTCCTAAATATTTCCCTAAAATATTTTAACATCGGACATCTTCATAAAGTCAGGTTACCATCAGCTGCCACTGATTATGAGACAGAATGTGTCTCTGCTGCAGCAGATATAGGCATGTAAAGCTGCTTTTATTTTGAAAAGGTCCTGCATCTGTATCTGGAAACAACTTGTTGCTGTTTTCATTCGGTGATGATGCTTCACCCGAGTATAAGAACGTTGCTATAAATCTGCAGACTGAGCTGAGGAGTCAGCGGAGGAGGTTTCTGTCAACAGAGGTGAGTATCGGACTGAATATCTGCTGATTCAGACTTTTACTGTATTTGGCAAAAAGCCTGTCCCTGTTGCTGGCAGCTCTCTCATTACGGATTATATATTTCTGTAATGATAATACTGTAGTGACAATAGGTAGTGGTGTCTACCTATGTTCATCCTCATCAACATTTTAAAAGGAACAAAAAAAAAAAGACATCTGGAGTTTTGAGCAGAAATAGATCCATTTCTAGCCTCATTGTCAGATTTTAGGCATGAGATTTTCCAGTATGCTGAGTGAAAACTACCTGAAGGAAAACCCGGCTGTGATCTGATGAATCTGCTGTCAGGTTGATGTCACACCAGATCATCACCTGATTTGCCTTTAACCTCTTTATATTTTTACTCTCTAGTGATGAGGAGGATGTTCTGAAGTGTTTTTGTTTGACAATAAGCTTCACATTTATCATCACATCTGGTCTCTTTACTAAACTCACTTTCTAATGTCTAACTCTACACAAAGCAGAGATTAATGTTCATGTCCTTATTATGTTTGGTTAGATTAACTGAACTTTCACAGCACCTCCTGTGAAATGTTGAAGCTGCCATTGCTTTGCCTCACATGCTTTATTTGTAGCGTTTATTGAAGCAGGTATTCCTAATTGAGATTGAATTATTTTAAGATACACGTGGTTTGATAACAGTGCATGTTATGCAGGGTGTGAAAAGATGAAGGGGTTTTGAATAGAGCTTGTGTTTGGGATCAAGGATCTGAAATGAGCTGGGCTCTGAAGCTTCATGTTGCTTTTCTGTAATTAACTGAGGATTTGAAAATAAGATCTAAAATCTTTGAGTTCCCTCAAGTCTTCAGGTACTAATCATCCAAAGTAATTTAAAATAGGGACAAGCTGTTGGTTTCATCTTCAGCTTCTGAGTGCATTGGTTAGCAGTGCCATCGCTTAGGAGTAAGTGTTGCTTTAGAGTGAGTGTTACTATGATTGGGTCACTGCTGGGACATGTGAGGTGCAGGTGTGGCCCATTACATTAGTTTATCACATGCAAACTTATACTCAGTACAGTAATTCACTGAACTGACATTTTGTTTTTAAAGTGCCTCCAGACAACGTTTGTGTTAAATTGGTGTTATGTAAATACACTGAATTTAGCTGAAATACATTATTTATATATTTTAATAAATAAATAATCATCATCACATAAGTAATGTGATGATGAAGGCAGAGATGTATCAGGTTGGAGAAAATTTGAGGATTTCTTCAGGTGAAACTGACTGCTTTTGACATTAATTGGTGATTCTGTTCTCTAGGCATCATTAATCTGATCCTTTATGGAAAACACAACTTTTGATCCAGACCTCTTGCTGCTGGAGGGGTTAAAGGTCACTCCTCATTCCTCTATCCCAGCCTTCATCCTGCTGCTCCTCATCTATGTCTTCGTGATGCTGTCCAACGTGGGCCTGGTGACCATGATCGCCCTGCAGAGGAGCCTCCACCAGCCCATGTTCCTGCTGTTCTGCAGCATGGGGGCCAACGATGTGCTTGGTGCCTCCACCATCATCCCCCCCCTGCTGAGCACCATCTTCACTCCGACCTCGCAGAGGTACATAAGCTACAGCAGCTGCGTCCTGCAGGCTTTCTTTGCCCACTTCCACGCCAGCGTCATCCACACCGTTCTCATGATCATGGCCTTCGACCGCTACGTGGCCGTCTGCAAGCCGCTGCACTACGCCACCATCATGACCAGCTGGATGGTGGTGAAGCTGTCCGTGTCGGCCTGGGCGGTGTGCTTGTTGCTGGTGCTGGTGCTGGTGGGGCTCAGCGTCCGCCTGTCCCGCTGCCAGGCGGTTGTGCTCAACCCGTTCTGCGACAACCCTTCGCTGTTCAAGCTGTCCTGTGAGAGCGTCCTGGTCAACAACATCTACGGCCTGGTCTACACTGTGGTCCTGCTGGGCTCGTCGCTCGGCAGCATCACGCTCACCTACCTGCGGATCGCCATGGTGTGCCTCACCAACCGCAGCAAGACAAACAGCAGCCGGGCGCTGCAGACGTGCGGCACTCACCTCGTGCTCTACACCATCACCTTCCTGTCAGGAGCCCTCATCATCATTCTTCATCGATTCCCTGAGTTATCAGACCAGAGGAAAATGGCCTCCATCCTGTTCCACGTCGTTCCTCCGGCTATGAACGCCGTCATCTACGGACTGCAGATCAAAGCTGTCCGCCAGAAGATTTTCGTCCTGTTTACCAAGAATACAATGGCAGATATGAAGGGATAAAATGAAAAAATACTCAAATGTAAACTGAAACATGATCCTCTGTTAATATTTACACTATATGTAACTTTTATTCCTAGATTTTTATCTAACAGGTTTTTCAGAAACTGTTCATGAACTGAATTTGAGTTTAATCTGCATGTGGAAACATTCAGGAGAACCGCAGTTTATTCAAACATATTTATACTTTAGTGTTTATTAAGTATTATGAACAAGTTCTCACATACAGGGCTGTGAAAAAAGAGACAAAGGTACTGCAAAGAGAAACAGAATACAGTTTTCAAATTATAATTGTCATTTATTAGCCAACTATGACGAGAATACACAGCTATGTAACACATAAAACTATAAATCAGCCTGATTAATAAAAACTTTATCTAATGAAATTATCATAAAAGTTTAGAATTTGAAATATATCAAGAACGTGAAGATCAGTTTCCTGGTTTGTATTTTGTTATTTGCTATCAAATGAAATTCTGGATGTTTAACTTTTTTGATAAAATTATATTATTTTAATTTATCAGGGTACAGATTTAGTTAAACATAGGAAATTTAAAGAGCATTAATCGAGTAGAATAACCCTGATAACAAATCATATCAGACTGAAATTATTCAAAATCTCAACTATATCAATAATGCAAAAAAGACTCATTAATCTAAGAGACAATAGCAACAGTTTTATTGTTTTATCTGAAGCACAAAGAGTTTGAAAAGGTCAGCTGGAAAATTATAAAAGCTGCCCTTTATGAATTTGGATTTAATTTCCTGTTATTGATCAGAAAATAGTTTCACTCAGTCAATGCCTGAATTAAAAAAAGCAAAAAACACTACATTTGTTAAATTTAGGGGAGTCCACTCTCACCATCACTATCCACTATGATTATGGTATTAAAATAAATAAATAAACAAATTAATACTACTACTACTACTACTACTGCTACTACTACTACTACTACTACTACTAATAATAATAATAATAATAATACCCTGAAAATGAGTTTATATGCTTCAAAAATATGTTTCCTATAAAATCTAATGCAAACTTGCAGCTTTGTTTTCAGTAACTTCAAACGGCAAAGGCAGTTAAATCACAGACATATATAAACATTGCTCAAATAAATAATATTTCTATAAATATTATTGTGGTTGTTTTTATTCACTACTCTGCCACTGGTCACTGTCTTGTTTGACTCTGGAAAGCTGAATATCCATTATTTCTGTTCCAGTAAAAAAATAGGAGGAAAACTGATCAGATTTTTCATCCCTCAGCAGAAGGAGGAAAAAAAGGAACCTGAGGCCATTAAAAATCCGGAGTCTGCATTTTCCTTTCAAATTCTATCATTTTCTGGATGAACTAAACAGGAATTATGATATTCCTGTCCAGCCTCCCAGTGTAACTATGACTGCTGGCTACATGATGTTGGAGAAACTTCAGGAACAAACCATTTGTTTGCACAGGTGATGTGCAAAACAAATATTAAAGCAGTAGCACACATTCGGTCCACTCTGACACTTTAAATATGTAAAATAGAAACACATTGGTGCTGGCTCATAAAGCTAATGCTAATTGGTTTAGTCACTGAGCGCAAAGCCCATAGCTTTACCAACTACCAAGCAGAATTAGGTCAATATGATCATCAGTCCCTCCAGGAAGTTGAGATCGAAACTATTTATGCAAATTCACTCAACCTTTGTAAAGTTTGCAACTTTTCTGCAAATTTTGTTTAATCACCTTAAACGTTTTCTGTATTTCCTTCTCATCTGACCAGTCACTGAAACTTGACCAATACCTTAGCCCCTTTCTAATTTAACTTGCTGTTTTACAACGTTTCTTGAAAGCCAGAAAGATGAGAGCATGTGTGATGCTATATGGGGGAATTTTACCCCCATATCCCAAAAGCGCACAGGTTCAGTCTGAAAGCAGGATTTCATGACTTTTGTTCTCAAAACCTACCTGTGCTTACATTTTCAGTCTGAAAGCCCCCTGTGGCACTTTCTCTCTCATTAAACCTGTAACCCATGTAATCAACCATCTGTTTCTTATTCAGTAATCAACCTCCCCATATACACAACTCATTCTTAATTTCTTCTTGCTGGTTCTTAGATTTGCTGTAACACAGCTACAGCTTTTTTCAGCTTTTATTTTTCTGCTCTTTCCTGCCAACAACCATCAACATCTACAATAATTAGTATGAATTACAACAACGTTTAATTTCCTTTTGGGATCAATACAGTATTTTTGAATTTGAATTTGTTTCTGTGTCATCGGTTGATTGGTTGACTTGATGCTATTTTGAAAGTGACGCTGGTTTCTCTAGAAAGTTCCAAGGCCAGAAACAGAAAAGCTCCAGTTACAAACCACTGACCTGTTAAAACACAGCTTATAAAAGTATTTACCCCCCTCGACCTTCTTGGTCCGACTGAACCAATTAACATCAATTTGTTCACAAAATGATCATTTTTGCTCCATGTCATCTGTTATGTAAGGCGTGCATGGACTGGTTATGGACTGGATGATTGCTGCAGGGGGCCTTCTTCAGACATTTTATGAAGCCATCTCACATTATGAAGTCTGATTTGGCTACACTGGGAAAGTTTCTCCTGATTCGTTTCTGCTGCTTTACTAAATATTTGTCACATGGGTTTCTGTGCTGCATGTTTGGAATAACGGTGACCGTGTTCTGTTTAGTAGCAGACATATCTTAATGAAAACACAAAACCATCTTTAAAACATGCTTTTATTGTGAAAAATGAATGAAATATTAAAATATTGTTTTTCTTAGCCTTAATTTCAAAAAGTTGGAATTTTCTATTTCACCTTACATTGAAAACAAAACTCTGCACATATGAGTCAGCTCAACATTAATGTAAATCTGTTCATCATAATTCACAGCAAGAGCAGAATGTAAACAGCTGATCAGCATCATAACCTTCTGCTTCTAAGCACGGCGGTGGAGGGTTGATGCTACAGGCTTGTTTGCAGCTGCAGGGACGTTGCAGGCATCGAGTCAATCATGAACTCCTGATCCAAAAGTAGCTTAGAGAGACTAAAACAGGGGAACAATACTTAGTCTTTGGACTTCAGAAAAGTGTTTTAGGTGCATCAGGAAGCGGTTTGCCCTCCAGGTCTGGTTGATCTCAGCTCATTGATGAAACCATCAAATAACATGGAGTTCGACTCAAACGCAGTTAGAAATTAATCTAAAGTGTTTTCTGACAAAGTGCAGAATAAACTTGATATTGTTTGTCTGGAGCTACTCATCTTATCGATCTTATTGGTTGAAATGTGACAATAAAATAGTTCAGTCGTCCAGGTTTTCTTTTCATTATTTCAAAGACGATGGCTGTCTTGTTGTGAATCAGAAGCAAAGTGTTAAGAATTCCTAAAACCTTCTCTGAACTCAAACTGAATCAGCTAATCAATAACTCAGTTAAGAAAATGAAGAAATATATGATTGCTATAAGAATGACTTTTTTTGTACTAATCTCTGGTTTAACTTTGGAGCTTCCAAAAATAAAATACCTTTCCTTATTTCTGTGAAAGGAAAGTTCTTTCAGACAGTGTAAGACATCTTTAAGGTGACATCAGAACTTTATTGGAGTAAAACGTCCTAGAAAAATATTTCTGAATCTCTTTGGACTGCATGCCATAAATGATGGGATTCAAGGCACCAGGAATAATGTGGAACAAAAGAGCTACAACTTTCTTTTCCTCTGCCAACTGAGGGAAGCGCTGCAGAATAATGACAATAAATCCACAGAGACACATGATCAGATAAACCAGCAGGTGTGTGCTGCAGGTTTTCAGAGCTTTCCTGTTCAGAGTTGCGCTCTTGCTGGTCAGACAGACGACGGTGATCTTGGTGTAAGTTACTACCATGCTGCCGATGGAGGCGGTGAACAGAACCACGGTGAAGCTCAGGCCGTACGCGTTATTGATGAAGACATCCTCACACGAGAGCAGAAACAATGAGGCGTTGTTACAGTACAGGCTTCTCATGAAAGTCCTGCAGCGGCTCAGCCGGACCGTCAGACCCAGCAGGACCCCGACCAGAACCAGCGCCGCTCCCCAGGCCCCAACCGTCAGCTTCATCACCATCCTGTTGGTCATTATGGCAGAGTAACGCAGAGGGTTGCCGATGGCCACATACCTGTCGAAGGCCATGACCATCAGCACCGTGTGGCAGGTGGTGCTGAACATGTGGATGATGAAGGCCTGGAGGACGCACTCGTAGTAACCGATGAGGCGGTCAGCGGGCGGCCGCAGGACGTCCAGCAGCACGCGGGGCAACACGACAGAGTTACCCAAAACATCGTTGGCCGATAAGCTACAGAGCAGGAGATACATGGGCTGGTGCAGGTTCTTATCTAGAAAAACCAGGACAGCAACCCCAATGTTTGCAACAATGATAAACACAAAGGGGAGAAGAATAGAGAGAAACGCAGCATATCTAGAGCCACCGGAGACATTTAAACCCTCCAGCTGCAGCGTGAGGCTGTTGTAGACGTAGCTTTCCTCCGACCTGGAAGAAAAGTTTATGGATGAGTCGAACTGTTCAAAACCACCAACAAACATCTACAAACATCACACAGTGAAGGCTCCAGTCTGACAATATGAACTTTTACATAAAGGTTGGAAAATAATTACTTGTTATTCATGATGATCCTCCAGTCTTTATGATCTTGTGTGTCTGTGTTACAGCTGAAAGTTTCCATAATAAAACTTATTTAAACTGATTTTACTGTCAGTGTCGCAAATCACATAAAAATAACGGGAATAAAAACTGCAGTGTTCGCCAACATGTTGAAAAATCGACTCATGAAGAAAAACATGAATTTGTCTGTGCTCTTCCTGACATGTCTTCCTTTTCTTCATGTCAGGAATCAAACGTTTAAGCTTTAAAAAGGCTCAGAGGAAGCTGCTCTTTACGTCACCAGAGTATTATGGGATGCATTGCAAGAAATGAAACCTGGCAACCAATCGCTCCACGTTAACCTTGTTTACTGAAACGCTCTCAGACTTTTGAAAAGTCTGTGTTGTTGTTTTTTTGCCAGTAATGACAACTTTGTACAATCTGCTGATAAACTCAGAAGTTTTAAAGCTTCATTAAACCATTGAGACTTTCAGGTAGCACTGTGTTATTTACATCAGCTTGGATTTTATTATCTCATCTTTCAAGCTTTAATTCTCTATCAGTGAATCAACATTAACCGTCATGTTTTTAACCCATTAACTAGCGGTACCAAAATCATCAAAAACGGCTGCAAGGTCATATCCAAATGAAATCAGTTGCTGGTCTTGAACAATTTGGAGTACATGCATAAGCTTGGTCTCTTTATGAAGAAGACAAGCTTAATTTTCCATTTTTGCAGTTAAAAATACTTGTAAGTAGTTTGTAGCTATTATGTTTGTAACACAAAGAAAATTGAAAATTTTTGCTTCACCCAGATTTTTCAGTGTTGAATGTATGGAGTGGAAAATACAATAAATCTGTTGAATAAAGTATTCTGCTTGTGGATTTCAAGAATGATCAAAATAACACAAAAAGAAATGTCATTTTGGACATGTTTATTTATATTAATTTATTTTACTGTAAGATTGTAGATTGTTGCAATAAGCTAGACCCCCACCCCATATTTCTTTCAACTCCCTCCCCTTCCTAAACAATGCAGTGAACTGAGGTCTGTCAAGAAGAGGCAGCTGGTTGGACTGTGATCATGCTGTTGGTGATTTGGAGACTGGGATAGGTTTCATTATTAATGTCACTGAGATATTATATTCCCAATTTATTTTAATATTTTGCCCTTTTTAACAAATTGGTTCAAATAACAACTGGAAGCAAAAAAATATTACACAGTATCTTTGAAGATTTTATTGATCATAAATAATAAACATTCAGTTTTACAGCATTACATTATTGTGAGCTACTGGTCATATTTATTTATAAATGGTGCTTTTGAGATAAATATTCACTGCATGACGGAGAGTCTGTTCTTGTGAGCGGTTCTGGTAGAAAAACGCTTGACGATGCTGGAGCGCAGGTCCTTACTGACCAGTCCATAGATGATGGGGTTGATGGCCGGAGGGACAATGATGAACAGGATACTAAGAAACTTAGTGACGTTTTTAGTGATGGAAGGAAATCTGTAGCTAATGACTATAATCAGCGTAGCTATTTCATAAAGCACATAAACCACAAGGTGTGATGCACATGTCTGGAAGGCCTTGGTTCGGATGCTGCGGTCGGTTCTGCCATGCTTCAAAACAGCTGCCAGGATCCTGATGTAGGAAAAAGCGATGATGATGAACATCCCTGTACTAAGTGACCAGGTCATGCATAAACCTGTAAGACACAGAGAGGCCAAGAAATAGATGGTAAACAAATGTTAGTGACAGAGCAGAGACTGTTCTGCTTCACGAGGTGGTGTTAAGTCTTGATGCTTTCCAGAACTGAAGTTTGTGTTTCATCAATTAGTATTTTATTTACACTGACCATAGATGTCACTCATGGGAGTTGATGTGCAGGCCACACTCATTATAATCCGGTTGCTGCAGTAAACGTGTTGAAGGAAGCTGCGGCACAGCGGGACGTTCATATGGAAGGAGAAGAGCACAGCGATGAGCAGCAGAGCAACGATCCAGGCCACAGCGCAGCAGCTGTGCAGCCGAGCCGAAGTCATGATGGAGTGATACCTGAGAGGTTCACACACTGCCACATACCTGCAGAGAGACAGAGCTGTCAGGGAACAATCCTCACACACACATTTATTCTAAAAGACCAGGTGAAATATGAGGGATGTAGTTTAACCAGTGGGATATGCACACCAACTATCAATGAATTTGGAAATGAAATAGTTACATTATAATGTTAACTATATTTCTTTGAAAATGTAAAAAAACACATCAATTAAATGACACCCTTGAATTGAACACAGAAATCAGTCATTTTGGAGAAGCTACATCCTTCAGACCAAGACTCCTGCTGTGGTTACCTCTTTGCTAAAACATGCAGGAACCTGAATGTTCCTGTGAAATTAAAGAAAAGAATGTTTCTTTCTCAGAAGGAAAACAGGAAGAGCACGATGAATGGCAGAGCACTGAAATGTTCAGGAATTAGCAATAAATATATGATACATTACAAAACATTGAAGAAACAACATAAACAGTAAGATAGGATCTGGTTCACCCCCATCACCTGTCATAGGCCATCACTGCCAGAATGGTCTGTATAGCAGCACCGTATGTGTGAACACAGAAACCCTGAGCAATAGCTGGGAGGTAGCTGATCTTCCTCTGCCCCATTGAGAAGTGCATCATGAGGCTGGGCAGCACCGCCGTGGCGCCCAGCAGGTCACAGACCACCAGGTGGCAGATCATCACA
>CAEGAF010114291.1:0-18017 GCA_903067075.1 Micropoecilia bifurca
TTAGCCAATCAGAGGATCAGGTTACATTGCTTAGCCAATCAGAGGATCAGGTTACATTGCTTAGCCAATCAGAGCTGTGGAGGAGCCCTGATTGGAAGAGCTTCACTCTCAGCATGGATTTGAACTTGTGTCTTTATTTACTTCAGCAAAGCTCACGTTTTTTTTTTTTTTTTTTTACCAAACTATAGTCTAAATCTGCTCCTTAGTCGCATCGTTTCGGGGTTGTACTGCCTCTAGTGGCGTGGAGGTGGTAACACAGCTTATAAAATTGCATTAGTAAATCCGAATACCGCAAAGTATTTTGTGTGTCGGAGGTGGGGGGTTGGAATAAGAAGGGTTCGGTGAATGTGCATATGCAAGTGGGGGGTTCAGTACCTCAAAAAAGGTTAAAACGGCTGCTGCCCATCGCTGCCGTACTTTTCTTCATTAAAAGTTATAAAATAAAATGACAAGTTTGGTTTGCATCCTTTTTTGCGCAGCATCCTGTGAGCATTTTTAAAGTGAAATAAACTAAACAAAAGAGATATAAGCGGCTGCCCACATGTGGAGGTCTTGGTCCTCACGCGGCGGTGGCAGGTTCGATTCCCAGCCTGGTGACCTTTACAGCATGTCTTCCCTTTCTCTCTCCTGTCGGTTCACTTTCAGATAAAGGCCACTAGATCCAATAAAAACTTTAAAAAACATAAGAGATATTAGGCTACAAATGTTTAAAGACTAGTTTTGCAGGAATCTTTTTATTATTTTAGCGTCTGTCATGCAGGAGTGGGCGGATTTCTGGAGAGCGTGACGTCACGAGTAGCGGGTTTATAGTTGCGTCACATCATGCCTATTCTGTTAGCATATGTGTTAGCATTCATAATCTCTCCAGATGTAAAGATGATTTATTTATTTGTTTGAGGGAATTGCTGCCATCTGGTTCATCAGACGATGCGGCGGAGCAGGCAGCTTTCCTCCAGGTGACTGCAGAAATCTGCATGTTTCTGGCAGAAGTTAGATTCATACATGTTAGCCTGTCAGGTTTATTTTGGGTTTTGACACCTTCAACCATTATGCACATATGTCTGGATATGAATTTGCATTTACAACTGCTATGTTAATGTTTGATAAGATTAGTGTGAATGAATAATCGTGCGTGTCTGTGTGTGTGTGTGTGTGTGTGTGTGTGTGTGTGTGTGTGTGTGTGTGTGTGTGTGTGTGTGTGTGTGTGTGTGTGTGCGGACGTCACAGCTGCGCCGCCGTGCTGCTGTCAGTTAAAAAGGCAGCCTGTGGAATTAAAAGTGAATGAAGCAAAAATGAGCAGGGCTGCTCATAACGCCGCCACAATAATAATAATAATACTAATAATCGTGGCAATAATAACCTCCGTGCTCATTTAGACATCAATACTAATCACTCTCATTTGGAGGACAATAATAATAATCAGGCTCATTTAGAGTGTCGATTCTCCACAGAGGCTTCCTCTGCCTTTGGGGTTGGTTGGTGCTTAACCTAATGATAATAGTCATGATTCATGGCTCACCTCTCCCTCCCTGCATGTTGCTTCCCTCCATGTGAACATTGGATTTGTGTGTGTGTGAGAGAGAAAGAGACCCACAACTGTCTTTAATTAGTATTTTTTTCACTTTACAAGTTGACATGCACTATTTCTTACACTGCAAACTTTAAGAATGTAGAACTTAGTAGAGCTCAGAACAGCATTAACTATGTAGAAAGCTTATAATAAACTCCTTTCAAAGTATAAACAGAGGTGGTTTGGACACAAATAAACTTATTGTTGTGAACAACACTATATACTTTTACTTAAAAGAATATTGCAAGTACTTAACTGAATGCAGTACATTAATCAAGAATCAGAGAGTAAAATGAAGGTATATCTCTACAACATCTATAAATATGATGAGGTTATAATTGGAGTATGGGGTGAATTTTAATACGTTTATACTTCTTTGAACGTTTGTTTACCATATTATTGTCATTTTATTTCTGATTTATAACATTCAATAAACTTCAAAACTATAAAACACAAACTGAATTAAGAAAAGGATTTGTTTAAAAAACTAAAGGTCAGAACGAATATTAAGCTAATTGCAAGACAGTTGAAGGGCTTCAGGTATGGAATAATGGTTGAGGAGTTAAAACTGCATTTTTCACTTTTTAGGTAAAAAATGCATTAAAATAATTTACTAAACAGATACAATAAGGTTTAATCATGACTTCATTTTTTTGTATACACAGCTGGAATTACAGGACAGATTCTGCTGTTTGGATTTTTTGCTTTGTGTACATCTACACTTTTCTGGTCAACAGTGGTTGTTGCCATCGACAGGAATTTAAATATTATTCATCTATTTCTGTATTAGTTTTGTCTTGTTTTTTTTTCTTTTTCTGCCTTACGAGTTTTTTTTCCATTTGAGCTTTGACTCCTTTGCATATGGTGGGCTTCTTCTTCTCTTTCTTGTTTTAAAATGTTGAAATTAAATTTTCTTAGTCGTTTTGACAAAAATATTTTGCATTGAAATGTCAAGGCTGTATTGTTTTTTTAATCAATATTTAGGAATTATAGATTTAAAACAAGTTGCTATATTTTGCTGAAAATGTGCTTGTAAGCTAGTTCTGTCTTATTTCAAGTGAACCAAGATACCTGCAGTAGAATCTACACAAAAATACTTGGTAAGATTTTATGTTTTTGCAGTGTATTTCATGAAGAATCTTCAGCCAGCTGATTGGTTTAGAAAATAAGTGGATTCAGGTTTCCTGAAAGCTTTGATATGTCCCTTTCTGCACAAGGATTACTCGAATGCTTGGTGCGTTTTGTGTTTGTTTCCTGCTGCAGAATCAAATGCTAGCTGAGCTGGATGCAGATCTGTGCCACAGGAATTTACAGTCTGCAGGAGCAGCGCTGCTGCCTCCTCAACAATATAAGGCCGTCGTCAAGTCATGAAATTATTTCCTCCTCTTTCTGATGTTTTACACGCCGGCACATGGGAAAGCCAGGCGCTAATGTGATTCCTCCCAAGTGGTTTCTCATCTCATCACGGACCTACGCTTTGAACTCTCGGCTTGACAGCTTTTCGGTACAAGACAGGAAAATGGGAGCAGAGGGAGAGAATTGTCCGGCACTGATTTGCTGTAAAAAACTCGGACAGAAGATCATTTCAGCGCCGCTCGGGAAGATCAAAAGCCCGGCTGGCATAGAGCGGGCGCGGAGGGAGATGTTATCGCTGGGTTCTCATTTCATTCACAGACAAGTGTGAAATGACTTCATCTGTTGCGTGGACTCACACTAGACACCATTATAAACTACTGTACAGTGACCCTCCCTTCCTTCCTCACTGCTTGCTGTAAGCTAGTACCTACAGGTCAAAACCTCATGCACTTTGGTCCTAATGTTATATCTCCAAGGTATTGCTTTGTGCATCAGTCAGACACATTGGTAGCTTTTACCTATAAAAGCAAATTATTTATCGGTAATTGCATTGTGAGAATATGTCCAGCAGATTGTGAGAATCTGTTTCCCTGAGCAAGTTAGGAAAAGTCTGTTTCACTTTTTTTATACAAATCATTCTTAGAGAATGAGTTGTCTTAGGGCCTCTGTCACTTTAA
The DNA here is from genome assembly GCA_903067075.1 of Micropoecilia bifurca. Lineage (NCBI taxonomy): Eukaryota > Metazoa > Chordata > Actinopteri > Cyprinodontiformes > Poeciliidae > Micropoecilia > Micropoecilia bifurca. Next base: position 3,604 of record CAEGAF010114291.1, read on the forward strand.
ATCCAAATAAGCTGCTGCTGGCCACGCCCCCCAACTTGACTTGCACGTAAAAATGGCTGCAAACAGATGTGCAATTATACAGCTGTACATCTATGAAAAGCAGAAGTGGAGCCTCCTGCACAACCAACAAGAATTCAGCAAGAGATTTTCTGGATTGTAAGTCAACAACGAAACACTTGTCTTTTCCAGCAGCTAAAACCAAAACCAGCTGACCAAAGGTGTTAGAGCTTAGCGTAAGGTTGCTAGGTGACGTGATGGGGTTGCTAGGTAACAGCACTGCCCGTTGAGTGACTTACCAACCGGAAAGCTTTTCAAATGGTTTGTTCAAGACAACAAAAACCATTAACTTGTTGCCAAAAGGTGGATGGGTGGTTCATTTAATCACCTGGGTTGTTTTTAGAAGCACCAAACACCAAAAAGGAATTACAAGTTTAGTATTTTAAAGACTAAAATGAAAGTAGGGCTTTTCAAGATTATCCTTCATGTCCACATTAAGGCCATGAGGCTTATTGAGGCATATCATTAATAATAGTGACTTTAAGACACTCTGAATGGGACTCATGAGGACTTGATTTGGAACTGGCTTTGTTTTTTGTCATTTCTGAACAATAAAACTACTGAGTTATAATCAATAGATCTATGCAAAAAGGATAATTCCTGGCTGGTGTTGTAGGTTTTCTCTGGTTTCTGGATGGTAAGTCGACAACAAAACACTTGTCTTTTTCTGCAGCCTGAAGTGAAAAATCAGCTGACCAAATGTGCTGGTCTTCCACTTGGGTTGCTAGGTGATGGGCTGGGCTTGACTGGGGTTGCTAGGCAATGCCGCATTGCCTGTTGAATGTGCAGATTTTTGGAACTGCTAATTTTCCAGACACCAAAAAGCAAAAAAAAAAAAAAAAACAATCTGGGTGATTTCTTTAACACTTGGGTTGTTTTTAGAAGCAATTCAGACACAAATGGAAAAACAAAAACATGTAAAATGTGAATAGAAAAGGCAACGCTCGTGAGTAAAAGTAAAACTTGAAGCTCCGGCCTCCAGTGAGGAAGTTCTATGCTTGGAGGTGCTCATCATTAATCCTAATCTTAAAAAAGGAGAAGAAAAAAACCCTGCAGTTTTTCCCAAACTTCTAAGGCTCAAACACTTGAATAATTTAACAGCAACTATTACCAATCTGCCCGACTTTTTTAAAGCGGCGGCGACAAAAGAGTTCTGAAATTACAGCTCTTTCTCTAATGGAGATTGCGCCATGCTTTGTGGGCATACATATGCTCAGAGTGTGAGACGGAAGCAAGAAGAGATAAAAAAGAATTTTCCTCCTCCTTTTTCTTCATCCCTCGTCCTCCATCTTCATTTCCTCCTTCATTAAAGGGAGTTCGGCGCAGAGCCAGGCGGTAATGCCGCGTGAGAGCTTTTCTTCCTCTATCTGTCTCCGTTCCTTTCCTCCTTCCTCTCCTGAACACTCTGTTTAGCCGCTTAAGCTGATGACACAGAGAATATTGCGAGTTGAAAGGCCGTTTGCACCACACACACACACACACACACACACACACACACACACACACACACACACACGCTCACAACACACACAGTCACACACTCTTGCCCAAAGCGAAAGGCCCCAGGCAGTCTCTTTCCTGCTAGCCAGAGGCAATCACTCTGCCTCTATGATACTTTAACTGTGGGATGTCAGGAAACATTAGGCTTCCAAAAAAACACAACTACTGTACAAAGTAAAGCAGACACTGACAACACACACACACACACACACACACTTTATCAACTGTAGTCCAATCGGCTTTTCTCTAAGACCAAAATACTTTTGATCCTTTTGCTTCAAACTACATTGATTTTTCCATATCCTGTCTGTTTATTTCTTATTTAACCAAAGGAGGAACAAGACGTGTTGCATATCTTACACTTTGAAGACTCAACATCTTCTTTGTTCTGAAAAAGAGTTTAGTCAGATTGCTTAAACTCGCCTGGCCTTGCTCCTTTCTCACTGATGAAAAGTTAAAACGTGACTGCGGGTCAAGGTATCAAACCATCAACCAAACATTCAATGAACTTTGCCAAAAACCTCTGCCATTTTCAGAAAAAAATCCCATATAATATCTTAAAAACTGTTTACAACTATAGTTGTAGTAAGAATGAAGTCATAATATTGCAACTTTATTGTCATAATATAATATTATAAATTTATTCTCATAATTTTTATTACTTTTTTCTCATAATTTTGTTCTGTATTCTTTTATTCTTTCTTTGTATTTCTTAATACTTCATCATATAAATCCAACCAAACTGTTGTTTCAGATTAGCTAAAATAATATGTATTCTATTTGCTAAATGCCAGAAAACTTAGAAAAAATAATTTTTAAAGATATTTTTGGTAACTTTCTTTAGATTCAGAAGTTTACATACATTTCAAACATTTCTTTCAAGTCAACGAATCACGTGATGCCACCTGTCAATCATTGTAGGGACAACTGGCCAATCAGCGATCGCGATTTGTCCCGAAGTTACAAGCCTCTCAACGGGAGGAACGGAACTTCCGGAAACATTTGCGAGTTCATCATCGTTGTAAATAGCTGTAAATACTGGTCCACCGTTGTCAATGGAGAAACATCGATCCGGACAGCCGTGACCCAGAACGTTTAGAGGTGGAAAACAATTTTTTACATTTCAAAACTCAAACAGAATCTGGATTAAAGCAAAAAATGGAGTAAGGCCTACAGATGACGTCATGTCCGGTTGAATGAACAGGTGTTCGACGGAAACTACCACGTGGTCAAGGTAACTGTTTGTAAACGTTCAATTTCTGTTACACACTTATTGACAATAAGTGGAGGTAGTTATGAGTTTATGTGTGTGAATCACAATGTTAGCATTATGGCGCTAACATTGTGAGCTAAGCACCTTTTTATGCTAATGTCTATTTTTAGGCATTTTTCTGAAGGTAGATTTTTACAAGTCGATGTTATTTAAGTAATTACTTACCAGCGACCACTCAAGCAACCAAGGAGACTTTGCGCCTCTCATTCTTCCTCTAGTTGCGAAAGATGCTGATTTCTTTTTTAAAGGTTTTGTAGGCTCTAGTGGCCTTTATTTTGAAGTAGTTTAACAGGAAGGAGGGTTATGAAGAGGGGAAAGACATGTGGCAAATGTCACCAGGCCGGGAGTCGAACCTGCGACCACCGGCATAAGCTTACAGACCTGTAGGACTGGAGAACGTTCTTGTAATTTTCTTCTTCCTTTGGGTTTTATTGGCAAACGGAAAACTAACTCGAGGTTGATTTACCGCCACCTACTGGACTGGAGTGCGGACGTCAACGATAGTCCGCCTGACGTCGAGCTTCATGTCTGGAGAAGCTTGTTAAAAAGTCCTTGTTGGAGAACAGAGGCGTCTTTGTACTGGTTTGTAGATCAGAAAATAAAGTTTTTTTATAAAGAAAAATCCGACAGTCCTTAAATCTGAAGTAAACCAGTTCAGGAAGAAAGATTTTATAGACACATGACTTCAGCTGAAAGCGACATACTGCGTGATGCTTCATTGTCATATAGGTTTCATACTGAACAATTATTGGTTAAAAAAAAGCCTCTCTACGCCAATTCACTAGATTTGAAATTAAAGCTTATTGGAAGCCCATCTTTTTTTATGGGTTGTGTTTAGTCATCTCATATTGGTCCTAAATGAGATGCCTGTTGGTTGCCAGACAACTGTGGTGCAAACCTAGAACAAAATCAGTATACACTAATTAATGAAAGCAAAAAAATGGCTTTTTAAATGTATATTTAGATGTTTTTGCTGCTAATAAATAATAAAAAAAATCCCCTGAGCACAAAAAGAAAATACACAATGATTTTTCTCGAGCAAAGATAATAAATTACTTGAATTCTTGCTGCTTTATGTTTTGCAATCTTGAGGTCACATTTTGTAGGATTGTCTAAAAAGTCAACAAGGTGCCTTCTTTTTCCAGTTCTTTGTTACATTAAAACATTAAAATCAGTAAGAAACCAACTATTTCACTGAGTTAAAATGTCCTTTCTTATGTAGGTCGTTTCATTCTTAGTCGTTTATGAAAAACTCCAGCCTGTCCCATCTTTTCCTCTCATGCTTTGAGACTCTGAGAACTGCAAAGAGTGGACCCAGTTTTAATAATAAAACTTCTGACATCAGGATTTAGTGGGATTTGTGCTGGAATACTTCCCCTATCCTAGTAATAACTGCTGTTTTTTCCTCGAAAATCAGAAAAAGATCCCTCTGTGAGCGGCGACACAATAGTGCAGGAAGTCTGGAGCTCTTCTCAGATATTAACGTTTAATCAGATGCACATTTTTTCCATTTAGTTTGATATGTTTCAAAATCTAGCAAAATAAAAGGATGGTAGATATTATACGATACTCTTTATTAGCTTGTTTTGTTTTCAAGCATTCTCTTTACCGACTTATGGTTTCAATTTGTCTACTTTGAGCTCTGCGTGCAAAGAAGACTTGCAGCATTTTACTGGGAATTTCTGGATTGTTGAAGCAGAAAGAATAGATTCTGACTTTTTGAACATTTCATAATCTTACTAATATTTGTGGAAAAAATTGTTTGAAAATTAATTGTTTTACTTGGAGAATTTTTTTTAAATTGAGGCAGCGTTTCAGCAAATAATATGCAGAAAGTAAGGGTAGGCATTTATCATTTACTGTGATAACTTTCTTATGACACAAAATTTGATTTATTCTTGTTGCGATAAATTCCAATTAATTTTTTTAGTTGTTTATTTGGGTTCTGCGTGAGACATTATTTACAAACATTCCTAAAAAGACATTAAGGTATTTTTTAAGACATAAACAAAATTAAATTAAACATAAAATTCATATTAGCTGCTTTAAGAACTTACAAAACATACAAACAGACATAAGAAAAAAACCTTAATACACAAACTATTTAAACCAAATCAGAACTTTAGTTGAAAGATAAGCACAACAAACAGTAACTGTAACAGTAACAGTATATATTAAGGCATTCTCCATTATAGATTTTTAAATATCAACTACCAATGTAATTAATGTTTAAAAAAAAAAAAAAAAAAATTAATATATATATATATATAATTTATATATATATATAATTCCTTGTATATATATATATATATTGTTGTATATATATATATGTATATGTATATATATATATATATATATACGTTCTGTTTTTCAAGAGCAGTCATAGCCCTAGAATTGCCTAAAAAGTAGTAATAAATAGTTATTGTCAAGTTTATTGTTACCACAATAATACTGCAAAATACATACATATGAAACATGGAAAGAAAATACATTTTTGTCTGTAGGATTTAAATTGAGAACCCATCAATAAAATGACTGTGTTGGGACAGACGGTTTATTCAGAAGCTCTGCTACATTATTGTTTTGACAGAAAGAAGCTCTCAGAACCAAAAACACAGTGTGATCAGAAAGCAAACCACACAACCTGAAAAGGTAATAAATGTTGAAACTTTGGTCCCAAATTGAACCGAATCCACCAACAACCAGGTGTGAAGACACCCTATGCAGACTAACAGCAAATATTTGAGAGAGAAATTTTAGTGTTTGCAGCTTGTGCACCTCAAAGTTTGCTGCAACGTTTCCTGTTTGAATTTTGTTGAAGTGTGTGTGTGTGTGTGTGTGTGTGTTTGCATGTGGAGGAGTGTGTATGTTTGGCTGCAGGACCACATGGTGTTAATTGGATAATGAGGTACAATGACAAATTCCTGTTGCTGCGACAATAAGGAGCTGCTGTCCAGGTTTAATATCACTGGCGTGGAGGTAATGCTGTTTGTGTTCGCGCTCACAAACGCAGCTCAGGTGTCGGTTGCACCACTTTAGAAACTAATCTTGCTCTTTCTCCTGGCAGCCAATCATTGGAGGCCACAGCTGCCCCAACAGCCAATCAATTATCTCTAATTCTTGTAAAGGTTTCCCCTCTTCTCTCCTTTGCATTTGCTGTCCGGTCCCCTGATCCTTTGTTTTTCTTGTTTCTTTTGCTCCTCATCTTGCCGGTTTAATTTGTTTCACATCTCTCTGATCCTCTTTCCTCTTCTGCTAGAGTTATTTCCTTTTGCTCTGTCTCCCCTTCTCTTGTTTTATTTATTGATTCTCCAAACTCTTCCCTTTTCCTCTTCTCCCAGTTCATTTTCTTTCCATCTTAAATCCTCCCTCTGTTTCTGTCTTTGTCTCCTTGTGTCCTCTCCTTTTTCCCACAACTCTCTTGCCGAGCCATAACTGGGGGGATGATGGGCCATAATTCATGGGGATCTGTGCCGCCCCAGACATGCTCACATTAATTGGATGTCTATATTAAATGGGAAATGAGAGCGACGCTGAGGGAAAAAGTGAATGACTGACTCTCTTGGCTGCTATTGACCTATGAGGAGGAGACGCTGCCCTTTTCCCCAGCGCTCTCCCTCGCCCAGTTTTCTCTGCTCCCATCAGCGTGATGGATCTCAAAGCATTCATTTTCTGACCCCTCACCTGGAAGCAGATTAAGCGCTCTGATTCAATAGGGCTGTTAATGGGGGCGCCAAAAGTTTATGAGGATTTCTGGAAAAGGCCATGGAAATTAGATTGTAAGCTAACAGATTTATTGCTGTGTTTCAACACATTGTAAAAAGATTATAGGACCTGGAGGCAGGTTGGAGGGGCAGAGGGGCGGCAGTGTGTGTCTCGGTGTGAAGGGGAGAGAAAAAGAGTCCTTGCACTCGCATTTAGCAGCTATTCTACTCTGACACGGCAAAGACAAGCATGTCAGTCAGCAGAGGATAAGCTGGCGTCTGACCGTAACCCGGAGGACGGATGTTTAGACAGCCTGCCGTGACGAAGCTCTGCTGGGGGTGACGGGATGTGGACTGATGTTGTTGTCTGTAACGCCGTTCACCTGCTTTAAGCTGTGATGTCACTGATTTTTTTACTAGTTGTGTGTATGATGCAGTGGCGGCTCTTGAGGAAAAACAGGCAACTTGTTGGTGTGGCCATCGGCCAACCAGAAACAGAATCATATTAACGCTGAGGAATTTATCCACCGGGTCAGAATAGAGCCAAACAGGCCGATGACGCATTTCAGACTGAACAGATAATAATAAATCGACCTCGTTTTGCTTCTGAAAGGTGAGAATATATTTGAATATGGAAGATGTATGAAACAAAGCAGAATATGTTTTGCCTTGATTTGAGAGAACCCATTTCAAATTTCACCTCAAAACTGCATTTTGTATCTTTTATAAAAAAAAATTAAACCTATTTGTTAAAACTGCCTTGTCAGATAATCTGTGAAAAGATGATTACTGCTACTACTGCAGTCTGAAAAAATGCACCGCTCATGGTCAGAAACAGCCAATCCGAGCTAGGAGGAGGCTCTTAGCGCTGTCAATCAACATTGTGTATGCGCTAATGGCAGAGGAACAACTTACCGTTCCAAGAAAACTGTTTATCTGCCAAATGCTAACTTGCCTTAGCATTTGTGGCAAGCTATGTTGTGGTGAACCAGTTGTACCAAGAGGGAATACATGGGAAGACACAAGCATGATTGACAGCGCTCACTCCCTCCTCCTGGCTCTGATTGGTTGTTTCTAGATATAATTGGCAGCACTAAAATGTTACATAGTGAAGCTTAAAAGTATTTAAAAGTCACCTACAAAGACATGAGTGTTCCATGTGGATAGTTTCAGTGCCAAAAAACAATAAATTACCAATACTTTCCGTAAAGTCGAACAAACATGGGACAAAAATATGGGTGATGTTTTTATATAGATCTGTCCATCAATAACTTACCAGTTATATTGGGTAGTATTAGGATTTTAGACCACACTAAAATCTCATTATCTAAGAATAGATCTATCCTAACCTGTTCAAGGAAGCATAATAGGTCCCCTTTAAATAACAGACATTAATCAACAAAGAAAACTACTCTATGTTCTCTATAGGTGGCAGTAAACTCATTTGAGTCTATCAAGCAGAGACTAAGCAGCACTTTGTCTTTGACTGCACTCTGACAAATATGTTCCCAGCTCAACCCCAACTTGGCATGAGATACAGACTCATGTCAAGGAGGAGAGTCTTCATCTCTGTGTGGAAGTGAAGTGCCTGCAGGAAAGTCCTCTGTTGGTTTACAAGGTCCTGGATTCCTAACCAACGTTTATCAATCTGAAAGGCCTCAGCTGGAAACAGATCTGCTGTGATTTTGACTGATGTCAGTGAAGACGAGCTGTGATGCTAACGCAGACAGATTCCCAGTGTGTTTGGGAATCGACTCAGGAGTAATGTAAGATCAGCCATGCATGTTAGCAGTTGGTGAGGACCGAATGCATAGCTGATGGTTGAAAGGCATTCAGCAGGCATAAGGAGTCTCTGTGGGCTGAGCTGCAGAGTTTGGGTTTAACCCTCTGATGCACCAGCGCCTCAGGATCTTTTTCTGTAGTAAATTAATTTACATTTGGAGGATTTTCTAAAGATGCTGGCTTCCTGTGGAGTCAGGGAGATCAAAGTGTCTCATTCTGTGTGTTTGATGATGTTTGATGTTTGCTTTGAGTGTGAATGTTGCTGACTTTTTTTTTTTGCTGTCTTTTTCTCGGCGCAGCGGGAGGCGCTCGTTTCTGCCTCTTACTTTACACCCGTCCTCACCTAAATGTGGTAAACTGCATCTGACTTTTTACCAACTCTCATTCAGAGTCTCTCTGCTGACATCTTCCTAATCACCTCTTGAAGTCAACTCAACACCAACAACATCTGATGGTGGTGGGTGAGGATGCAGGGGAGGCGGGGCAGCCTTGGGTAGAGGCACAAAATCTTTGTAAATTAGGATTGTTGATCATTTCAAATCCTGCTTCAGATGCTTCTGGAGAAAAATCACTGACTTTTCTGGATCCACACTTTTCTGCTGTTTTGCAAACTGACCGTTTTTATGAAAGATTGCCTTTCCTAATCAATCATAACTTGATCTTTTAACCAAAACTGATAATAATGGTAATGTCATATATGTTTTAGACATTTTCTTAAAAAAAAATCAGATTTTATGTCCCAGTTTTCAATTTTCATTCTTATTTGGAAGCATATGCTTCCAGCTAAATGCACCCTTATACAGACGACACACTGATTTATTTAAATGCTTCTGTTTTGAGTCAAACTGTCGAGAATCACTGCCAACCATTGGCTCTAATAATCCAGGGAGAGACTTTATTGAAAGAGTGTGATTTGTCTAATATTTGAGTATTTGGTTGCATTGATCAGAGTAAATATTGAGAATTGTTTTAAATGAAAAAGACTTATTATTAAAGGAAGGCTTTTCATAAAAAAAATCTTCATGAATTTTGATATGATTTTCAATGAAATATGAAAAAGCCTGCATAGCCCTTGGATTTTGCTGAATTCAAAATATGATAAACTTTTCATCTCTTATGATAAATGGAAATATAGGAAGTATTTTTATTTATTTTTTATTCAAATTGCTTTTTGAAAAGGAATAAACACATGTAGCTGAAAACTAACCAATGATTACAGTTGAAAAAACATTAAAAATACACATACGGGTGAATCATTTGCACTTTTTGTCAGTTGAGAATCACACAAACTGAGCAGCTTTGATTAGACAAAGTTAATTAACTGAACTTGTAAACTTAAAATTAAAGTTGTTGCATTTTATTAAACTGTTTTGATAATCAGGTGACAGAATGCTGGTGCCAGTGGTTTAGTACAGATGAATAATTAAATATTTTCAATAGTATTTCAATTCAGGGGGCATGAAAAGAAAGCATGACAGAAAATAATTGGGAAACACTGCTTTACCTCTTAGAAAGTTTTTTTAACAAGTAATTAGCAAATATTTCTAATTGCAGAATTTCTTTCAGAATTTCAGCAGAAAGCAGGTTTTATCTACACCTGGATATCTGCATATTTTTAGACTAAAACTGATAGCATTCTGTGTTAATCATCAGATTCTTCCATCTTGCTCTACAAATACGGCTCCCTGAAGCTACAACATAAGCCCCTGGGCACTTGGTGGGGCCCCACACCGACTCGCTCATATCTGTTTTATCTGTGGTGTGGACGGGTAGAAACGCTTTATTGTTAATGTGATTTGGCTAAATATCCCCAGGGCAAACACAAAGCAGAACCTCTTCACCTCTAACCCTCATCCTGACTTTACTCTCAAACAGTCAACAATCCATAATTGTTCTGCTAATTTGATGAGACTAATCACTTTAAAAAAATTGATAAAGATATAGATAATAATCTGGAGCAGTATTTCTACATAAGGTCAGGATTTTCTTTTTGCAAATGGATTTGAATTAATTTGGCTTGAATAAATATGCTTTGTCATTTATTATTTTCTACTTTTGTTGGAATGTGAATTGACACAACAACCTATTTTCTTTCCAAATAAAAAAAAAATTATGAATTAGGTCTAGAACACTATAATAGGTGGGAGAAATTTTAACTAATTCAGACTGGCAAGTGCTCCCAAGCATAATTTATTATTAAAAAAAAATTAAGTGGTGATATTAAGAGATCTATTTGCAGTGACATGGTGATAAACAATGATTTGAAAAGTCAAAGAACAAACTAAAACACTGGCATGATGACTCATAAACAGGATGATATATTATTGATGTACTAACATGGCTATTTGTTAGCTTTTGTTTCAAACTAAATGAACTGTTATTTTGTTGTTGATACTTAATAAAGTATAATCATAAAAAATATCAGTAACACTTTATTGGAAGGGGGTGAATAAGACTGACATGACACTGTCATAAACATGTCATAACTCCTGTCATGAACATGAATAAGCCTTCATGAATATATATGACTGTTGTCATAAAGCGTCATTCGGTAAATTATGACACTTTTTATACAAAGTTGACATTATTCAAAATGTCTTTGTTATGACAACTTGACATTAACCAAGAAATTATTACTGATATAAATTTGTTATAAAAGTATTACTGATTGAACTTTAAAAGTTTGGTAACTTTATTTTTTTAAAGGTAAAGTTTAACCAGAAATGTTACCAAAATATCTTGATTTCTCCTGTAGAGAAATGGCTTAATGGTAAAGAAAGGGAAATATTCTCCAGATGGCTTTTTAAAGCACTTATGAGCCTGATTACTCCATGAACAAATAAAGCAATTAATGTTTATTAATATTAAAAGTAGAACATGAAATTACCTTATGCTCCCAGCTATCAAATTAGACAAGAAGTATCTCTATGAATGGAAGGAATGAACTTGTAGCAGGTAGATTTCCCAAACAAAAACTGTTCTGGCTCCTTGAGTCATAGTTGGCTGTTCAATGTGACGCTGATTGTTTTAGTGTATTTTCTTTTAAATAGTTTATTCAGTTGAATTTTGAAAATTCAACTGAATAAACTAAAAGGACAAGTTTCTTCTCCCTCAAAAAACAACCAAAAAATAAATAAATCTGAAAACCGGAAGTCACTGAATTAGCACTTTCTGTTTACGCTGCATTTGCAGCTTTTCTTTAAGCGTAGCATAGCTACTAAGTTTGTAAAAATGTTTATTTCACGTGTAGAAGCACATATCTACAATCTACAATGGAATTTCTTGATAGAAATAGTTTATGATATTTTCAGTTGATGTAAATGTTGCGTATATGCGTCTAAGATGTTAGCATATTTAGCGTTTAAGCTAGTGGTAGCATGAACTGGCTTCACATGTAACTTCAGTGTCCTGATGTCTTGAATTTTTCTTTTGCATGTTTACCCTGACCTGTTGGGTGTTGAATAAAACTCAGTAATGACAACTATCATGTGAGTTGTCTAGGAAACGGAGAATAAAAACATTAAAAGAAAGAAATGGAAAAGTGTTTGACCAGCAGACAATACGAAGCTCTGCGCATCATCTGCCTCTGTTTGGCAGCAGCTGCAGACCTGCATCTAACACACTTTGAGGCATGTGTGTTTGACATCAGCTCTGCAGATTTCTCCCAGCACTGTGGATGTCACTATTGTTGATTTAGCCTCATTATATCAAATCCAACATTATTTGCTGCAGAGTGTTTATTTGCTCCTCGCTGCTTTTCTCTCTCTCTGCTATCTGAACTGTGACGTTCAGCTGACCTCGAAGCTAACAGTCACCCATTTCGTCTTTTCTCTCCCCCCCTCCGCCTCCCTCTGCCTCCCTCCAACCCTTCTACCTGGGGCAAAGTCTTATGTAAAACACATTTATTTTTAATGGATTTTTTAATGAATTTTTTAGCTGCCTATTAATAATGCCATTAGTGGCGGCAGAGCGGCGTCAGACAGCAGCCGGGCCTGCTAATCCTGCCCCGCAGCCCTGGCAAACGCAACTAATCCAGGCCCCTGCTTTGGCTCCAAGTAGGCCTCACACACCAACACACACACACACACACACACACACACAAACACACACACACACACACACACACCTACGTACCTTCATGTACCTGCACAAGCTCACGCAGACACACATCCTGCTCTTGAACTACTTCATCATTATTCCTTCTCATTTCTTCTGAAGTTCTCCATACTTTTTTTTTCTTTTCCAGCCTCATCACCTTCCCTGTTCTGTTTTGCTCCAGACAAGCCACTCTTTCATATTGTAGCCGTGGGGGCTGAGGGCCAGCCACTTTTCACCAGCACCTCCCAGCTTATCTGAGCACTTTATCAGCCTGAGGGGAAAGACATGTGGGCTGACGCTCTTCACTCCTCTGCTCTGCAGCTCAGAGGAGCAAAGACGCAGCCGGCTGTCAGCAAACAAATATGTGTAAGCCCGGGCTCAGAAACATGTCACTCCTGATGAGGAGAAAAGCTTTATGGCTGTTGGGTTTCAGTGTCCGGTTCCCATTCTCTCTGTCTCTCTCTCTTTTTTTCACATTAATTACAAGGTACATCCTTTTTCCTGCTTTTCGTCAGAGAAGAACTACTGCAGTTTCAGAAAGTTCTTAGCACATCACAAGGCCTTCAACTTTCTTTTAATTGTCATAAACTATTTTAATCAATAATAACAATTTCCAACGTGTCAAACAGATAAAATAAATCTTCAGATAAAATTTCAGCCCTAAAATTTAACTGGTTTAGCACGCTATCTTTTGCTCACAAGCAACATTTCAGCGCAGAACAGAACTAGCTGTGTTTCCCCTCGCTCTGGTAGATTTTAGTGTTAAAAAGTATGAATGAACATTTGTGTGACTTTCCACTGTGCAGGGCTTGTTGGGAGGCTGTCACTCAGGAAGCAGAGCACTTGAAGTGCTGGAAAGTGGAGCAAGCTAATAAAAATAGATTGAGAGGAATGAATAAAGTGAAAGACAAATGAACTGTTCAGAACACTAATCAGCTGAAGCAACTGGAAGCTTAGAGACGTAAGGAGACAACACAGTGGATGAAACCATCCATCATTGGCTGGGCAGACAGCTCTCACAGCGATGCACATCGTTTTCTGGGTAATTTAAAGAAAAAACACTCAGTTGCGGAGCCTTCCCATTAGCACAACTTATATCCTTTTAAATGAAGAACTTAAGAGTTTTTGTAATTAGTTTTTTTGTGGGTTTGGCTTTGAGCATCCAAGGATTTTTTTATTTTTTTTTGCGGTATTCCTGTCTATGGTCCCACTTATACTTTTGTTTTTGAGTCTTAGACCATCTCCTCCATCTCACAGGTCATATTAAAATTAAAGAAAAAAATATTAGTGTGCTCATCTGTGTCTCTCATACATATTTATTCATAACCAAGCATTTTCAAATTAGCATTTTCAGAATTAATAAATAAAAGAATTGTGCCCTTTTATCTGTTTTTCATGTTTAGCTCATCTTCCTGCATATTTTAACTTTGAGTTATGTACATCAGATATGTACATATACCTATTTTAGGTCAACTGCAATTTCCAAAATTGTTTCTATTTGCTCTATGCAAAAACCAATGAGAGATTTGTTTTGTCAATTCTGGATACATTTTACAATTAACATACATTTCCTCAATATTTGGTGGAATTGCCTTTAAGCTGTACAACTTGGGTTAAATGTTCTGAGAATATTACTACAGGCTTCTCAGAATCGTTTTCTAGAATTATGAACCATTTCTCTTCAAATAGGAGGTTTTATGTAGAAAGGTTTGTTAGCTGACCTTTGAGACTATATGATCAGGAGTTTGTTTTGTCCACTTCTTCTTTGGTCACTTTATGACTAATCTGCCAATGTGTCATTCATTTAGAGTTAAATTATCTTTACCAGGGAGCCTAAATGGCATGAAAGAAATGAAAGGGATATATTATGAAAATATAACTCTTCTCAGGGCTGCACAGTGGCGTAGTTGGTAGAGCTGTTGCCTTGCAGCAAGAAGGTTCTGGGTTCAATTCCCAGCCCTGGTCTTTCTGCATGGAGTTTGCATGTTCTCCCTGTGCAT
>CAEGAF010114292.1:0-12064 GCA_903067075.1 Micropoecilia bifurca
GCTGGTAGGGGTTGGTAGGGGCTGGTAGGGGTTGGTAGGGGCTGGTAGGGGCTGGTAGGGGCTGGTAGGGGCTGGTAGGGGTTGGTAGGGGCTAGTAGGGGTTGGTAGGGGTTGGTAGGGGCTGATAGGGGCTGGTAGGGGCTGATAGGGGTTGGTAGGGGCTGATAGGGGTTGGTAGGGGCTAGTAGGGGCTGGTAGGGGCTGATAGGGGCGGCTACACAGGGCGACATCAGAGCTGGGGAGGCAGAACTGCTGTTAAAACATCTACAGTGAAACTCAGAGCTTTACTGACTTTACTACAGCAGTCAGAATGAGAGCAGAAACACTTTAACTAGGTTGGGACTGAAAGGAACAAAACTTCTGCTGAGATTTTAAATAAAGTTCAAATTTTCCTGTTTGTGCTGAATTATAAACTTGTTGAAAAGCAAAAATAAAAACCATGATAATAATAATAAATTTAATTGATGACACACTTTTGATCAATAAAATGTCAAATCCAGCCTCAGCATGATGTATGTATCTATATTATAATTCAGGAAATCAATGATTCCTAAATGACTTGTGAAAAGATTTTATTTTTTACTTACTGCATAATTAAGTATGATACCACATACTGTTATCTCTTAATTGAGTATTTTCTCGGATGTAAGAACATCTGAAGGTCTGAATCTGAATCATTCGCCAAATGATTCGGATCCCGGGAAGGAATCGGAATTCCCACGGCTGTTCGAAAGAAGACGGTTGAAACTTTTACACAAACACTGCAGTGCGCATGCGCCGCGGTGCAGTGACGTGTCTGACGGGATGTAAAAATGATCGAAAAGGATCCGGATCAACCGACGAACCAAAAGAACCAGCGGTTCGGGTCGCGTCACAGCCAGGTGGGTTCGGCCCGGTGGAGCCGAGAGGAACCGAACCGCCACGACTCACTTTGGACCGGACGCTTCAGGAGGCGTCGCGCTAACAGGCTAACCGGAGTTAAACTTAACTAGCCGCGCGGCCCGGTTCTGCTCTCTGACAGGGCTGAACTGTCGGAACCGGACCGGAGGAACCGGACCGGAGGACCGGGGGAACCGGGATGTCTCGGAGGCGGCTGGACAGCCGCGGCGGGCTGCTGGCGGAGACCCAGACCCCGATCAGCTCCGAGCCGCTGGACGCCGCCTACGAGGTGACCGGAGAGCTGGGCAGGTGAGCGGCTCTGTTCGGTTCGGCTCGGCTCGGTTCGGCTCGGTTCGGTTCGGCTCGGCTCGGTTCGGTTCGGTTCGGCTTGGTTCGGGTCCACCGAACTAGACCTTGACCCCAAGTTGATAGTTTCGGTTCTTCAGTAAAGGAACATTTCGTAGCTTTTAATGAGGCTTTAACAGTTAAAATGTAAATTATTCAGATGTTTTATTAAACTTTTATTACAGAAATAAGATTTAATTCATATTACAGCTTCAAGGCAGAATTATTTAACTATTTATGTACATTATTAACTTCAGGACAGCAGGATTTATGTACATTATTCCGCTTTTTAGTTTGTTAAACCTTCATTTGTTTAGAAAGATTTTAAAAAGTTTATATTTTTGGCTTGTTTCCTGTTGAGGTTTCAGTTTTTATCATAATTTCTGTATTTGTGAATTGATTTTCTCGTTTGGGTCTCTGGTTCTGGTCGTTAATGTTGTGGTTTAAATATCATTAATGTTTGTATAAACCCAGAGTTTGTTCTTCAGGCCCTGCGGTCCGGTCCGGTCCGGTCCGGTCCGGTCCGGTCCGGTCCAGTCCGGTCCGGTCCGGTCCGGTCCGACCCGGTCCGGGTCCAACTGGACCCATCAGAATCAGTTTATTGTGTGATCAGGTTCTGATCAGGTTCTGATCAGCAGACAGGAACCAGCCTGACTGACTGACTGCTGATTTATGACCCACCTGCTGGACTCTGGACTCCGACCAGAACCGCGGTAACCATGGTGACCACGGTTGGGCCATGTGACGCTGCTGGCGCTGAGCTGGTTGTGATCGACTCCATGTTGGTCTAAACAGGAAGTAAATGTCTGAAACAGGAAGTGGAGGAAGCTTCCAGCTGATCTGAGGTCAGGCGGCGTCTGGAGGAACCAACCCGACCGGACCGACCGGAGGTTGGACAGCTGGCTGCCAGGCAGCACCAGCCGATCCCAGAGTGGATCTGTTGGCGTCACAGTTAGCCTGTTAGCATCAGAGTGAACTTTGACCTCTACCTGCAGGATTTGGTTTGGTTTTCTGGGTTTGTTGTCCTGAGATGATTCTAGAACCGCCTGGTCCAAATGGTTCTGATTGGTTCTGATGGGTCTAGAGGTGGAGACAGTAGATCTACTGGACCGAACCGACTGGTTCTGCTGATCAGAACCTGATCTGGATCCACAGACTGTCTGCAGATCCTTGTTGCCATGGCGACGGCTTTCCCATGAATATGATTGGTTGTTTTTATATTATTTTAATAAATCTAATATTTTTATATTTTTCCTTTTCATAAATATATTTTCCTCCTGTCCAGTTGGACCAGAACCAGAACCAGCAGCAGGTCTGGCTGGTTTAAAACTTTTGCCCAGAACCAGTAGCTGACGAGCAGAACCTTCAGACAGACAGACGGTTTCGGGGAATCGGGTCGGCTGTCTGACCCGGTTCTGTCTGACCCGGTTCTGTCTGACCTCTGACCCGGTTCTGTCTGACCTCTGACCCGGTTCTGTCTGACCCGGTTCTGTCTGACCTCTGACCCGGTTCTGTCTGACCCGGTTCTGTCTGACCTCTGACCCAGGGGGAAGTTTGCGGTGGTGCGACGCTGCGTGGAGAAAAGTTCTGGGAAGGAATTCGCCGCCAAGTTCGTGAGGAAGCGTCGGCGCGGCCGGGACTGCCGGGCCGAGGCGCTGCATGAGATGGCGGTTCTGGAGCTGGCCCGGTCCAGCCCGCGGGTCGTGGACCTGTACGCCGCCCACGAGACGGAGCACGACCTGGTGCTGCTGCTGGAGTAGTGAGTGGACCTGGACCGCCGGGCTACGGCTCCGACCCGGTTCTGACCCGTTCTGACTTGACCTGACGTGGTTCTGACGTGGTTCTAACCTGGTTCTGACCTGATCTGACCCGATCTGACCCGTTCTGACCTGACCTGACCGGTTCTGACCCGTTCTGACCCGTTCTGACCGGTTCTGACCGGTTCTGACCCGTTCTGACCGGTTCTGACCCGTTCTGACCGGTTCTGACCCGTTCTGACCGGTTCTGACGTGGTTCTGACGTGGTTCTGACCCGTTCTGACCAGTTCTGACCGGTTCTGACCCGGTTCTGACCCGTTCTGACCAGTTCTGACCCGTTCTGACCAGTTCTGACCCGTTCTGACCAGTTCTGACCCGTTCTGACCCGGTTCTGACCGGTTCTGACCAGTTCTGACCCGTTCTGACCAGTTCTGACCAGTTCTGACCCGTTCTGACCCGGTTCTGACCGGTTCTGACCAGTTCTGACCCGGTTCTGACCCGTTCTGACCCGACCTGACCCGGTTCTGACCCGGTTCTGACCCGTTCTGACCCGTCCTGTGTGCAGCGCCGCCGGCGGTGAGATCTTTGACCTGTGTGTGTCGGAGCAGCTGCTGCCTGAGGCTCAGGTGACCCGGTTGATCCGTCAGACGCTGGAGGGGATTCAGCACCTGCACCAGAACCAGCTGGTCCATCTGGACCTCAAGGTCTGAACCAGAACCAGAACCAACACTGTGTCTGGGCTCTCTGGGCCGTTTAGAGCCGTTATTCTCCATGTCTGAATACATTTATTGACTTTATTTCATTTATTACTTTAAGAAACTTTTATCCTGGTTGGCAGCAAATTAACAAACTGCTGCTGGACCAGAACCGGGTCACGACCCCGTCGCCACGGCGACCCGTAGAAACGCTCCCCGTCGCCACGGCGACCCGTAGAAACGCTCCCCGTCGCCATGGTGACCCGTAGAAACGCTCCCCGTCGCCACGGCGACCCGTAGAAACGCTCCCCGTCGCCACGGCGACCCGTAGAAACGCTTGCAGTTCTCTGCAGATTTTTCATCCTCCTGGTTTGAGGTTCTGCTGATCCGGGTCGGTCCAGTTAAAGCGGCGGCTGAACCGGCTCACCGGGTCGTACTGGACCAGTTGGTTCTGAAACAGATACTAGTCAGAGAGTCGGCCTGCTAACGAAGCTCGGTACGGTGTGTCGCCATGGCGATGGCCGGGTAAACGCGCCGACCCGTCCGGTGACCCGTCCTCCATCTTGTCCTGCAGCCACAGAACATCCTGCTGACCAGCCTGGCGCCGCCGGGCGACATCAAGATCGTGGACTTTGGCCTCGCCAGGCGCCTGGGGGCGAGCGGCGAGCTGCGGGAGATCCTGGGCACGCCGGAGTACGTAGGTGAGGCCATAGGCCGGTCCGGTCCGGTCCGGCCCGACCCATTAAGACCCGGTCCGGTCCGGCCCGGTCCGGCCCGACCCGGCGAGACCTGGTCATCAGACCTCCGTGTCCAATAGTGACGAGCTGAAAGCAGAGTCCAGGTTTTGTTTCTGCTGGTTTTGGCCGACCTCAGGTTCACTCCACACTTTTCAGTTCTGTCTCCGTAGAAACGTCATCAAACTGTCCTGCTGTCAGCACAGGAAACAGGAAGTGACATCAGACTTCTTGTGTTTCAGCTCCAGAGGTCCTGAACTACGAGCCGATCACCACGGCGACGGACCTGTGGTGAGTTATGGGCCGGGTTACCATGGCAACAGCACCAGGACGTTTGTTCACCTGAAGTTTGAAACGTTACGAAGCGTTGAAGGCGCCTCTGGTGGTTCTGGTCCTGGTCCTGGTCCTGGTCCTGGTCCTGGTCCTGGTCTTGGTCTTGGTCTTGGTCCTGGTCCTGGTCTTGGTCTTGGTCTTGGTCTTGGTCTTGGTCTTGGTCCTGGTCCTGGTCCTGGTCCTGGTCCTGGTCCATGTCCTGGTTCTGGTCCTGGTCCTGGTCCTGGTTCTGGTCCATGTCCTGGCCCTGGTCCTGGTCCATGTCCTGGTCCTGGTCCTGGTCCTGGTCCTGGTCCTGGTCTTGGTCTTGGTCCTGGTCCTGGTCCTGGTCCTGGTCCTGGTTCTGGTCCATGTCCTGGTCCTGGTCCTGGTCCATGTCTTGGTCCTGGTCCTGGTCCTGGTTCATGTCCTGGTCCTGGTCCTGACCCCTGGTCCTGGTCCTGGTCCTGACCCCTGACCCCTGCAGGGCCGTGGGTGTCGTGTCCTACATGCTGGTCTCAGGTGAGTCTCCGTTCCTGGGGGCCGATAAGCAGGAGACGTTTCTCAACGTGTCTCAGGTCAACGTGGATTATGACGCCTTGAGCCGCGTCTCTGATGTCGCCGTCGACTTCATCAGGAAGCTGCTGGTCAAGGCGCCGGAGTGAGTACGGACCGGACCGGGCCGGTTCCGGTGACCCGTCTCGCCCTGACCTCTGACCTCTGGCCCTCAGGGACCGGCCCAGCGCCGCCGAGTGCCTCCGCCACCCCTGGCTGTGGCAGCCGCCGCCGTGCCTGGACCCGGTTCCGGTTCCGGTCCGGCCCGTCCGGAGCTGCGGCGCCAAGTGGGCGGCGCCGCTGGAGGACAAGGAGAACTTCCTGGACTCGGCCCGGTCCAAGCGGGTCCGGCTGGAGGACGAGGCTGGAGACGCCTGAGGCGCCGCCGGCTTCTTCTTCTGCTGTTTTAATAGTTTTAGCTTCCAGAAGCTCTAATCTGCTCCACTGGCCTCCAACCAAAGACACCAGCTGGGCTGCAGCATCTATCTAGGGAATCTATGCAGTTTGAACGATGCCTTAAGCAGCAGAACCGTCCAGAACCGCCGACCCGCCGCCAGCAGAACCGAGCCGGATCCCCAGACGTAGCTCAGGGTTTAGATGTAGAGCAGCTGATGTTCGCACGCCGTTTCCTGTCAGGACGTATGGCGGCTAGCGGCTAACGCTGGCTAGCGGCTAACGCTGGCTAGCGGCTAACGCTAGCTAGCGGCTAACGCTAGCTAGCGGCTAACGCTAGCTAGCGGCTAACGCTAGCTGCTAACACCCGAACGATGACGTTTCAAAACAAAACAGAAAAACTATGAAGGAAAATGGAAACAAAGACATGCGGGACGAAACGCTGTGACTCCTCCGCTCCAGCAGGGGGCGCAGCAGTCGGTCACATTACCTACCACAACGTGCCGCTGCTCTATATTCTGACAAACTGACAGATGTGAAGTATTTCCTCCTCCTGAGGCTCGGCGCCTCCTGGTGGCCTGGAGAAGTTACAGCGGTTCTGTTTCCTGTCGTTTGAGTTTTTGATTTAGTTTGTTTCAGTCAGTTAGCATCGTGTTAGCATGGTGTTAGCGCCGCTGTACGTCTCCTCCTCTGTAGCACTTACTTCCTGTGCAGGCAGGAAGCGGCGTGTCTGCAGCCGTTCCAGAGATCAGGGCGCCGCTCCGCCTGCTGCTGCTGTTATTAATGTTATTTATGTGCTGGACTGAATCTGCATGTTTTATGAAACAATGTCTTAATGTTGGCTAATTGTGGAGGGAAGCAGCTGATTGAGGCTTTTATGCTGAAAGGATCTGAAGGAAGTAGAAAAGTTGCAGGAGTTTTGAGTCGTTGGGCTGAAGGAGAGAAACGAAGGAGAGGAGGAAGTGATGAGCCACAGCGGCGCCACAGCGGCTGACCTCATGACCCCGTGACCTCACCGGGGGACAAAGGGCTCGTGAGGACGCGCCGCCCCGCCATGACGTCAGCTGCTTCACTCCATGTTTGTTCTGCTGATTCCTCCTGTTCCGTCCAATCAGAGACCAGCGGCTGACAGGACGAACTTTATTTTATTGTTTTAATGTTTGAGCGTAATTACATCTTCAACAGGAGAAATAATCTGATAACTGCTGGCTAATCTGTCGCACAGAAACTGGAAAAGCTCATTAAAGTCGTAGAAAACAGCATCAGTGTGGCGTGTCTGTCCCCGCGGCGCCTCCTGCTGGCCACCAGCAGCACTGCAGCAAGGAATGCTTAGGAAGTTACATTCAGCAGAAACAGGAAAGAGCAGCTAGCAGCGCGATGCTAACAGGAAGAACAGGCTGAAAAACAAACCCTGGGTTCAGACTGAAGGGATGAAACACGTTCCCTCCAGTACGGAGGGCCAAACGAGACTCGACTAAATATTAGCTCATTAAATAGCTGCATTTATTTATGGCACCATAAAATGTGAAAATCATTAAGATGCAAGCTTATAATAGCCGATGCATAAAATTAATTAAGTCGCCCATCAGGAACCATTTATGATGTTTATTAAATGAAACATTTAATTAATTTAGTCATGTCTGGTCCTCCGTACCCTGAATGCTACATCAGATATAATCAGGTTAAACATTAAATTAACACGAGTTTCTTCAAATGTAAACACGTTTCCCCGTCGGGTTTGTAAAGTTCCGGGGCCCAAACAGGAAGCGGAGCTCAGAACTCCAGGATGACCCGGAAGTGGTTGTGTATGGACGGCGGCTCGTCCTGGAAGTGCAGCTTCCTGCTGGGCCAGGCGCCCATTTCCTCCAGCGTCTGGATGAACAGGCCGAACTCGCGCCCCACCCAGGCGCGCATGGGGTCGCGCACCTCGTAGGGCGTCACGTGCGCGTGCACGGCGATGCGGCTGGCCGCCAGCGCGCGCAGCGCCTCGCGCTCCGTCACCCAGGTGCGGCTGCCGCCCGGGTGGCCGCCGTCCAGCCAGAACATGTCCGAGATGCGGCGCACGAAGGCGGCCATGTTGGGGTCGGCGCGCGCGCCGCGCAGCTCGTACACCAGCTGGTTGAGAACCACGCAGCCCTTGCTGAAGCCCACCAGCGTCAGGCCGCCGGCGCCCCCTGCAGGCGGGAGGCCGGCGCGCGCCGCGCCGTTGGTCAGCAGCGACCTGAGAGGAGAAGAGTCTCATCATCATCCTGAAGAGTTTAGAGGCTCAAACACACAAACATCATGTTTACATCCAGCGTTGAGATTAAATCAAGATTTCTGCTGGTTCAGAACAGATGGATGCTAATGCTAATGCTAACAACACAACCAAGCTAATGGTGGATCAGCAATGAACTGAGTGACGCATTTTGGGTTCTGATCCAGACTAGATTTAACAGGTCAGAACCAGGTTGGATGGACAGTCGGTTGGATGGACAGTCGTTGGATGGACAGTCGGTTGGATGGACAGTCGGTTGGATGGACAGATGGTTGGATGGACAGTTGGTTGGATGGACAGATGGTTGGATGGACAGATAGTTGGATGGACAGACGGTTGGATGAAGAGTCTGTTGGATGAAGAGTCGGTTGGATGGACAGTCGGTTGGATGGACAGTCATTGGATGGACAGTCGGTTGGATGGACAGTTGGTTGGATGGACAGATGGTTGGATGGACAGATGGTTGGATGGACAGATAGTTGGATGAAGTGTCGGTTGGATGGACAGTCGGTTGGATGAAGAGTCGGTTGGATGAAGAGTCGGTTGGATGAAGAGTCGGTTGGATGGACAGTCGGTTGGATGAAGAGTCGGTTGGATGGAGAGTCGGTTGGATGGACAGACTGTTGGATGGACGGTCGTTGGATGGACATTTGGTTGGATGGACAGTCGGTTGGATGGCCCGCCTGCCGGGTCGGACCGACTGAGTCCTGGTCCTGCCGGGTCGGACCGGGCCGTGACCCCCGGTCCTTCCTGCCGGGTCGGACCGGGCCGCCTGACCCCCGGTCCTTCCTGCCGGGTCGGACCGGGCCGCCGCGGGCCGATGACCTGAACCCACCTGAGCTGGCGGAAGGCTCCGCCCTCGGCGCCGTAGCCGCTGTGCTCCGGGGCGCCGAACATGTTGCTGTCCACGAAGTTCTGGTAGCGGCTGAACTTGTTGAGGTGCATCTGGGAGGCTTTGACGACCCAGACGGTCCTGCTGGGGAACCGGCGGGCCAGAACCCGGGCCACCTGCTCCAGGCTCCAGCTCAGCCACTGCGCCGCATCCGGCTGCTGCTCCATCTCCTCCTGGAAGTTCTGCCAACCCAGAAAACCAGCTGTGATCCAACAGCACGACCACTAGGTGTCGCACTAGAGACCGAGCCGAATCCAGACGGTTCTGGATGCTCTGGACCAGATCCTCAGTTCTGGCTCAGGTCGGTGAGAAGCAGAACAGAATCTCTGGTTCTGTTCGGTCCAGACAGAACCAGAACAGGTGAACGACACCAAGACGAACCTGAAGTCCTTCACTCATCAGTACCTGACGCCCAACAGCCTGAGGGTTTTCTGGTGGCCTCAGGCATGGAGATGCTGACCTTCAGTGAAGGTTCCTGCTAGATGGAACCAGCAGGAACCGGTTCCCTCCAGCAGGAACCGGTTCCATCCAGCAGGAACCGGTTAGATAGAACCAGCAGGAACCGGTTCCGTCTAGCAGGAACCGGTTCCATCCAGCAGGAACCGGTTCCCTCCAGCAGGAACCGGTTCCATCCAGCAAGAATCGGTTCCCATCCAGCAGGAACCGGTTCCGTCCAGCAGGAACTGGTTTCCTGAAGGAAATGCTAAGGCTGAGTCTCCATCAGACAGACTTTCAAAGCCTCACATCTTAAATCGCGTAACAATCTGGCGTTTCTGCTGCGCCGCGCTGACGGTTGGTGAGGCGCCCAGCTAGCTCATCACACCTGCTAGCGAGGTGAACAGCTAGCTCATCACACCTGCTAGCGAGGGGCCCAGCTAGCTCATCACACCTGCTAGCGAGGTGAACAGCTAGCTCATCACACCTGCTAGCGAGGAGCCCAGCTAGCTCATCACACCTGCTAGCGAGGAGCCCAGCTAGCTCATCACACCTGCTAGCGAGGAGCCCAGCTAGCTCATCACACCTGCTAGCGAGGTGAACAGCTAGCTCATCACACCTGCTAGCGAGGGGCCCAGCTAGCTCATCACACCTGCTAGCGAGGTGAACAGCTAGCTCATCACACCTGCTAGCGAGGAGCCCAGCTAGCTCATCACACCTGCTAGCGAGGAGCTCAGCTAGCTCATCACACCTGCTAGCGAGGAGCCCTGCTAGCTCATCACACCTGCTAGCATCCATTGGAATTGTGGGAAATGAAGGAATTAGTCACTGGACATGTAGGCAATGTCTTTTCTGAGATGAAATCTCAAACTATGTGGACGGCTCAGCGAAATGCAGACAGTAACGTCTGAGTCCTTGGATCCTCAGGAGGGTCACTAATAATCCTGAGGATTTACTAGACCCTTAAAACGTCTTGCTGGAGAAAAAGATTCGAGGTTTTGGTTATAAATCCATCCGTCACTCTAAAAACGGTGTTGTGGTTGTAAAACTAAAGCTTCGCTGTTCGGCAGCAGACTGCAGGCTAGCTAATGCTAATGAACCAGCTAATTAACATTTGAAGCTTTGATATTTAAAAACCACATTTTACGTTTACAAAATTACAGAAAGATGATTTTTAACTGTTAAAATCCGTCAGATGAGGTTCTGAGTGCAGG
Organism: Micropoecilia bifurca; assembly: GCA_903067075.1. Taxonomy (NCBI): domain Eukaryota; kingdom Metazoa; phylum Chordata; class Actinopteri; order Cyprinodontiformes; family Poeciliidae; genus Micropoecilia; species Micropoecilia bifurca. The sequence goes on from CAEGAF010114292.1 coordinate 10,469, forward strand.
AAAGTTTTCACCCTCCGTTGCTGAAAGTCGGTCAGAAATCAGGAACGTTTCTGGATTAAACAGCAGAAACACGGAGGAAGCATCATGTCAACTCAAAGGTTTGGAGTTCAGATCCATTAAAGCCTCATCTCTCATGCTTCTCAGAGCCCAGTGACCCGGTGACCTTTGACCCGTCTCTTCAGGGCCGAGCGGGACTGAACTCAACGACCTCATTCAGGCTATTTACATACCAACCCAGAGGTCAAAGGTCTCTGGGAAAACCGGGACACCGCGGGAATGCTAACGCGCTAATGAGGCGCTAACAATGGAGGAGCGAGTTGGAAGTCAGGAAAACGGAGGGAAAACGGAGGGAAAACAGGGAAAACGGAGGGAAAACAGGGAAAACGGAGGGAAAACAGGGAAAACGGAGGGAAAACAGGGAAAACGGAGGGAAACAGGGAAAACAGGGAAAACGGAGGGAAAACAGGGAAAACAGGGAAACAGGGGAAACAGAGGGAAACAGGGGAAACGGAGGAAAAACGGAGGGAAACAGAGCGCTGTGGGGTCACTGGAGGTCAAAGGTCACTGGAGGTCAAAGGTAAACAGTTTGATGTCAAACGAAACGAGTTCAGCAGGAATCAGTCGGCGCTGAAGTCTGTTATAAAGTTAGAAATGTGGGATTTACTGCAGATTAAACCGACTATTAACATATTCATGATCCTCCGTCACATATTCACACTTTGAACTAAAAGCCAAAGCTTCATTTTTTATTCTAGACCAAACAGTCAGACAGTGTTGGTGAGAAAACGATGGAGGGAGACGAGACGTTGAGACCAGAACCGGTCAGAACCAAGAGCTGCTCTGGAAATGAGACCTGAGGCTGAACCAGTGTCAGGTTGGAGGCCGACGCCCCCTAGTGGAGGATGGAGGCACTACAATCCATCACAGAACAGGTTTACTAGCCGATCCCTGATGTTCAGATCAGATCCCTTCAATACAATGACAGAAATGCAGCATTTATGTAACTGTGGTCACATGTTTAGGTTTGTGTCAAATAATATTCATATTTACTATTAACATTTGGACTGTAAATGGTGAGTCTAAAATAAAAGACTATATTTAGTATAAAATAAATATCTGCACTATTATCACAATAGTGCAGATATTTATTTATATATAGTCCAACCTGTCCAGAAGCAGCATCACACTGTGAATCCCAACACACATTCACTATTCATTCATTCATTCATCCATCCATCCATATCCAGAAACCAGCTGAAATAATTACTTTCATACTATCCAAATGTTTCCATATTTATCCAGTTTCTGTCATTTTTATTGCATCAGGATGAAGTTGTGAGTTGAGTGAAACTCATATTTTGATTAATTTAGATTTTTCTTTCCCTCTGTAGTGTCATTAATATTTGAAAGCCTAGTTTTTATTTTAAACCCTTTGTTTTCTGGGCCCAGCCCCCCAGAACCCTTTGTTTTCTGGGCCCAGTCCCCCAGAACTCTTTGTTTTCTGGGCCCAGCCCCCCAGAACCCTTTGTTTTCTGGGCCCAGCCCCCCAGAACCCTTTGTTTTCTGGGCCCAGTCCCCCAGAACTCTTTGTTTTCT
>CAEGAF010114310.1:0-31394 GCA_903067075.1 Micropoecilia bifurca
CCCCCCCCCCCCCCCCCCCCCCCCCCCCCCCCCCCCCCCCCCCCCCCCCCCCCCCCCCCCCCCCCCCCCCCAGAAGGGGCTTTTTATTTAATGTGAGCTCTGGAAAAAATAACAGAACACTTACAATGATCAGTTTACAAATATGTTTTGAGTAAAATGAACATTGTTCTTCCATTCTATGAACTGCTGACAACATGTCTCTGAAATTCCAAGCAAAATTTGGTATTTATTTGCATAAAATGAGAAAAGTTCAAAATAATGAAAAAGATGCAGCGCTTCCAGACATCAAATAATGCAAAGAAAACAAGTTCATATTCATTCAGAAACAACAATGTGAATGTTTTAACTCAGGACGAGTTCAGAAATCAGTATTTGGTGGAATAACCAGCAGGTTTTCAATGGGGTTTGGTGCAGTGGGCTCTTCATTTTATCCACAGCTGTATGTAAATAAACATTTATGCAAACTTTAAAATGAAATCATCATGTCTATAGTTACAAAATATATTATAATGATGTAAACATTAGCTTGTATATGGCAGAAATCTAGGAAATGAATGTTTCCAACCTTTGAAGTCTATTTCTTTAAAATTGCCCTAGCCCTATTTGAAAAGAGTTGAAAAATGTTATTTTTGGTAGCTGGTGCAAAAAATGAAAGGAACACAATATTGGCATGAAGAGGCCAAGATTTAGTAAGCATGGCTGTGAGCAGTGGCTCCTGACCTGATGGGATGTGAATGGGGTGTCATTGTCCCCTACAGTTTATAGTGGAAGAGTGGATCAGTGAATCAGCAGAGCAACATTACCTGCTATATGCTGCAAAAACAAATCTCTCTCTCTCTCTCTCTCTCTCTCTCTCTCTCTCTCTCTCTCTCTCTCTCTCTCTCTCTCTCTCTCTCTCTCTCTCACAAATCTGAAATTGCTAGCATGTAATGGGTTGACATGAGACAGAAGGAGGAGCTTGTGATTTGCTGAAAACACCACAGCTGCATTTTTAAAGTTCAAGCTTACAAAGTTAGCTCACTTTTTTTTTACATCTCTTTTTTTTCTATCTTTTTTAATTACAGCCAAGAGCAATGCAGTGTGACATTGTCTAAATTTACACCAAATGCAATACGATAAAAAAAATAAACAAAAACAAAAACAAACGTAATGTTAAATTTTAGCCTTCCGGTGCTTACTCAGTAGATTCTGGCACACAGTGGACCAAGCGGACCAAACCGCGTCATCAAAAAAAAAAAAAGAAAAAAAGAAAGGCGACCTTCATGGGTGAAAAATATAAGTAAAGATAGACCATTTTTGGAGTAATTATGAGTTTCTGTGCATCAAAAAACAGCAATTTATAAACGAATAGGAGAATGACAAGGTTTCTAAGCCAACATGTTCGACCAATCGTGGATCAATATGGAGTCATCACATAGCTGTACTGACATCAGCAAAAGTCGAGTCAGGATGCAGCAAATACAACGACGTGAACCGATGGCAGCAAGCGGCCAGCCTCACGCTGGCTGAGTAACAGCCTGAGCATGAGGTGGAGACAACAACAACAACAGTCTTATTATGGTCCCTTTATCCTAAGCTGAGGGCACAAATGGCAGCTGCCATGACTCCGCCTGCAGGACAGGAGGGGTGAAGGGGGGTGGGTGGGTAGTGGTGGGGGGAGGTGGGCGGGGGGGCTGCCAGACACCAGGCAGCATTAAACATGCCGCACTCCTTGCTCTCCACTTCCTACGTGTTCGAGTGCAAAGTTCTCGGAGATGTGCAGGAATGACACGGCTGAAACGGGATGGAAGCAGAAGCCTGAAGGGAGGAAGGAGCAGCCCTACCTTCAGAGGAACAGGGCGAGGGGAGCAGATTCCAGGAGGGCCAGGCGGGACGGGAGGCAGCGGCTACAGAGAGGGAGGCAGCTCCTCGTTCCTCTACCCCCATCAGCAACTCAACTGTCCACACCAGGTCTCTCTCTCTCTCTCTGCTTAACACCCACCCCTAACTCTCCCTCTCCTTCCCTCCCTCCCATAGGACATGTGTGTGTCCAGCCAGATGCAGACTGGAGAGTCCTTGTTGCTTGCTGGCAGCGCTGCAAGGTCACGATTCTGTCTCTGCACCCAAAGAGTGACACAGCCCCGAGACGGGCCTGCATGCAGGATTTATGATTCAGTCCTCTTCTCCCTGACTGGCGGTTGAATCTGCTGTAATTACGGAGACGAGCCGTGATGATGGCTCGTGTGAAATTGGATTGCAGGAAATTCTTTGCACACCTCTATGTCAGTAAGGCTGGTTCTGGTCGGGATGGATGAACACAAACCAGACGCTTTAACGTCTGATCACACAGTAGATTCCACCGAGGAAACCAAGCAGGTCGGCTAAAAGCTCGTCAGTGAAACACTTTGGTACACAGAACCTTTATGACCTTGTCTGGGAAAACAATAAAAATATTAAAATATTGAGGGTGGTTTCACTTTTTCACACATTATTCACACAGGGCCATGTAAATTTGGATTGTTTTTTTCTCCATTATTAATGAACATCATTTTTAAAAAATGTATTTTATGTTTACCTATGTTGTCTTTAAATATTTCAAACATTTATGTGGGGCAAACATGCAAAATAACAGGAAATCGGGAAAGGTTGAAATACTTATGCATGCCACTGTGGCGTAGAAATGGTTGGTGCATGAGGATTAGAAACAAACAAAAAAAAACAACTTTACATATACCTGCTTCATTAAGACAGGAATACTTAAGACAGGAACCATCTTGCTCTTTATGTGGACATCAGCTCCTGTTTTCCTTTTTGGCAGACTGTTGAATCAGTCTGCCTTCATTTGGTGTCCCTGATGGAACTGGGACGCCATTTTGAAAGATGGCTGAAAAACCAATAAACTAGCTTTGTTGGCTCTGCAGCCCAGACTGTACAGCTTTACAAATAGGAGTTTGTAGGCAGAAGATCAACATATTAAATAAGAAATACTTTACCAACGGGGCAGTAAGCAGAAAAAATAGGAAAATAGAAATTACAACACAGGATAAATAATGCTATGCAGTTCTTAAAAATAGGTTATTCCGATTCAAAGAAATATGTACAGCTGAGTAGGGTTATTTTAAAAAATCTAATATGTGCAACAGATTATTTACAGTAATTAAAAAAAACATCGCACAAATACAAACTGGGATATTATTTAAAATGAGAAAAAAAGTGCAAATTGCATGTTTGTATTGATTTTGAGTTTCTTGTGAGCAGTAGAGTATAAATTATGTGTGTGACCAATCACAAGAAAATATTAATATAGTTTAACAAAGTTTCGTCTGAAGAAATTAGAATATAAAAAACCCCAAAAACTAGTTTTCGCATTGAGTAGATGAACCATTACAGAATCTGTGGTATTTATCTTTAAACCAAATCAGACGAAATGGGAATGAAATGGGCTCATCGGCCCAGGACTTCAAAATCTAACATGGCTGCCAAGCATAAAAGACAAAGAGAAAGTTTCACTTAAATTACAAATGAATGAAGTGTTTGAAAACATAAAATGCAGACACACTTCCCACTCTGCTGGTAGGGCAAAAGTTTTCTGACTTATAATTAGAACAGGTCCAGCCTCAGACAAATAGAATAGAGCTTGTTAGATTTTAGCTAAAATTCATGCTATGCTTTATGTGAATGACCTTCAGGTCTACAAACCCCACCACACACATGGTGGAGCGTTGGGTAATGGACTATTCAGTGGTTCTAATAAGGACCCACTCTCACCGAATTACTAGGGTTAGCATCAAACTGACATTGATGCTAAAGTTAGCATCTAATAATAGAACAAAGCCTTTCAACAAATGTCTTTCTATAAATATCTAGAGACGGTGCAGGATGCTGCCTCGTTGTGCCAACAAACACATCCTCAGGATATATAAGAGAAACAATGACAGTTTGTTTCTCTTATAGTCTAAAAGGACTTAAAGAAACAATGAGAAACAAAGTCAATGACATCCAGCTATATGAAAAAGGATTTCAAAGCCATCTCTGAGGCTTTGGGACTCCAACGAACTACAGTCAGTACCATTTTTCATAAACGCCAAAACTGAAATGGTGCTAACGCTTCCCAGATCTTGTGTTTTGGACACACAAGATCCAAAACATTTACCAGCTGCTAGTGAGGCTAAAGTTAGCATCTTCTTCATGGCTTTGTGTAAACATCACGTTAAAGGGCTCTGTCGCCATTTTTTGATGACTGTGGACTGCATTTCCCAGTCTAAGACATTTGGACAGATCAAACCTGAACTGAGTACCTTCACTCAGAGACTCTTTAAGACAGTATGAGATTCATGAAACTCTTATTTTATGGTGAAAACACAGAGAGAGAGAGTATTCACAATGCTTTTTTCACCAACAGTATTCAAAGAAAAGACGAGCCTAAAAGTTAGACCTAGGATGGAATATTTTCCAGTGGATTCTTTGAAAACACGGATTGTGACTTGTGAAAACAAAAGAGAAACGGCGGGAATTCTTCCTTAAAAAATCAATCTTATCTGGTCCTGCGAATCTATAGGAGCAGCTCCTTAGACCTCTGTCAATCTGTCCTCCAACCCAAATAATCTTTCTGCAAACAGCAGAAAGGCCGTTTTTTTCTTTTCTGAAAGCTTAGAAAGCAAAGAGAGTCGGCAAGCAAGTGATGATCAAACTCAAGAGACAGAAGAGTGAAACTCCAGAGACGGAGACTTACTGTGTACCCTGGCTGGCATGGAGTAGCATTAATATCCTGAGTGAGCGCCTGTATCCAACAGGGAGGAAGTCTGCCAGGGGTCGCGCCCCCTGTAGCACTGGCACTAACAGGTCTGTCACCACGGCAACTGTAACAGCAGCAAGTTTGTCTGTCTTAACATTGCAGATGCACAGTAGAGAGAGCAAGAGAGATAGAGAGAGAGAGAGAGAGAGAGAGAGAGAGAGAGAGAGAGAGAGAGAGAGAGAGAGAGAGAGAGAGAGAGAGAGAGAGTGGATCCCACTTGTTGGGCTCCTGCCACTGAGCCTATAGGATTACTGATAATGGGATTTCCTCTAATGGCTCCCTCTGACAGGTGGCGTCCCTGTTTAACTTAAGTTGTGTGTTGGCTTATAAAAAAAAACACACACACAGCTGAGTCTTAGTGAGTTTTTCTTTTCTGCCTACTGGAAAATACGTCCATCTTCTCTGTTGAGCTTGATTGTCTCAGATGCTTCTGCAAACAACAGGAATGCAGAAGCATTTTTGTTGTTGGGGACGGGAAGGAAAACTGTTTCTATAAAGACAGCTGCTCTTTGTGTTGCTAGTTTTTCATTTACTCGAAGATAAAAAAAAACAAACATTTTTGGACAAAATGACAGAATTTTGTAGATCAAATCAACATCTTTGTGGATCCTCTTACCATAACTAATTTTTCGAAATGAACATGTCATATTTTTGAAATCTGCTTTTGTTTGGTATAATAATAGAGGGTAACATTCACACACACTTTTAAAATGATTGCTTGATAAGCTCAGCCTCATTTCATTTGAGAACAACAGAGCTGAAAGTCAGTGATGTAACCCGGCTGCATGGCTGCGTTGGCTCATCCTCACACTGAGAATCTACTAAGATTTAAGCTTTCTGGGAAGTGCAGACTTTCTGCCTCGCGTGACTACAAAACAAGACGCCACAACGTGATGATCATTGTCGGTTCGTCACAATGACGCGATAATCTGACAGCTTCATGTTGTAGAAATCTGCTAATCTTAGAGCTAAGAACGTGACAGATCTGCATCACGATGGCAATCAATATTGAGATTAGGGAGATCAGGAAAGGAAAAAAGATTTTTCAAGGCTCCAGGGCTTTGAGGTAGTCTGTGTAAAGCTGTAGGAAATCTAAGATAATAGTGTTAAAATGTTTCCATGTTGGTTATTTCATAAATCTTTTTTTAAACCTTTAGGCCAAAGTCTGCAACATGAGGCTCAGACGGCATATGTAGCTCATTCGACCCTCCACTGTGACCCTTAGTTACTTTGGCCAAAGATGTTAAAAATGTAACACTAATTTCAGACTTTCTACTTTAACATTGTTTCCTAAGCGTTGTTAATCTCAAATGGGTTAGGGTTAGGGTTAGGGTTAGGGTTAGGGTTATGGACGACTCAGAGGACTGACAGTGGACTCAGGACTTTGTGAACTGGTGTCAGCTGTTTAGTTGTACATACAGCAACTTGCTGCGCATGTGTTGAATGAGAGGTAGTGGGAGGTGGAGAGAGCGCAATAGTTGTGCTATGTGGTTGGAAACTATGGTTGGAAATGCCCATGTTGCTTGTCATGTGAATGGCGACCATGAAAGTGTGGGAGGATGACCGCTGCTGGGAATTACAAAGTTCCTCCGACGGTCAGCGAGAAGACGTCTTACAAAAGTTGGGAAAATGAGATTTATATCTGGAGACTCTTTACCGACTTGAAGAAAACAGAAGCAGGGATGAGCGGCTGCCCTGTCTATCAGTAAACTGCTGGAAATCGCTGTGGAATATCTCAATGCCAAAACTGTTCTTCTGACCAAGAATCAGTGTTTAAAAGAAGGAAACGAATTTACATTTCAACACTTACACCTTACTGTAAGTGTTAAACAGGACGATGGATTGTAGTACCGAATTTGAATGACGATACAAGAAGTTGGGTAAGTCCAAAACGAAACTGCCAGATGCAGTGTTAGCATTCAAGCTCCTGGACACGGCAGGACTACACAACAGCTAACTCTTACCGCCTGCTTCACCGTCTCTTTTGACAACGTAAAATCAGTCTTGAAAAGATTTTTAGGCCTTAGGTAAGCGTGAATGGAGATTAACAGAGAAATCAACTGTTGGTCCACACTCAGTTGATTAGCTTAGCCCTGACTTGTGAACGACTGGTCATAGACTCACAGAGTACTTTCTTTTTTCCATTCTAATGTACAATTTACTGCTGGAGAAAAAAAAATGCTAATTTAACTATTTTTGAATCAGTGAAGGTTTTTCAAACTGAGTCAGAGGAAGCATAGAGATGAAAGAGGCTCCTTAAGCATGTCTGTCTCCTGTGATTGTTCCTCACCAATTGGTGGTTCACTCAGTAACACAAGTTGTCCTATATGCTAAAGGCTAATATATAAGATGACAAAAATTGTGATTGTCGCTGATCTAAAAAAAAAAAAACATGACATCATAATAAAAGTAATATAGTTTTATCAGCTCATGAAAGTACAGAAAACAATGCTGCATCCTGTAAGCAGTTCACTGATCTCCAGGCATATAAAGGGAACAGCATTGATCTTCATGACCGCCATGTCATTTTACCAGAAAAACGATGTCACCAATTGTTCTGGCGCCGCTGCTGGTGCTAAATCCGGAGAAGTGAAAACAGAGAGACATGGACTAGTGGACGCAGAGTAAGACAACACCAGCCACGTCAACGCGATGATGCTAATGAGGATAAAGCAGCTTGTAACCTTTTCTCAGTAAGCCTCTGAAAGCGGGGCAGCTTGTGACATCACTGCACAGGATCAGCTGCTGCCTCACACAACAGAGGGGGAAGATGGCAACTCCGCTTACTACACAAACAGACCTGGCTGGAGAGCTGAAGCAAAGAATCACAGATCCTTCTGTTTCTGTCAGCTGAGGCTTTATTCGCGAAGGCTGCATGAAAACATAAACTTCATGTGCCGTCAGCACAATGTCCTAGCTGTCCTTAAGACTGATGCCATCTGTTTGCACCAGAAAGGAGTTTTATCAGGTAGATACTCACATCTACATACCAGTAAACATTTAACAGGTGAAATGCTAGCTAGGGATTTTCATGTATGGAAGACTAAATCATACACTCAACAGAATGGCCCAATATGGATGCAGTTTTTTTAGTCAGAAACCAACAAGATAGGTGTGATTAAGTGTGTTATCAGTAGCATCAGAAAGCGTCAGTGGTAACATATTGAGTACCAGTGTTGTGCATGAATGTGTTCATTATTTGAGCTCAGTTTGATCTGAGTAATGAAGTTTTTTAAGTGTGAAACAACAAATGAATGCAACTCGACTTGACGTACTTTAGTGGCGTTCTGATTTACACTGCCTTGTTAAGGGCAAACTTTGGATCTTTTACACTGAAAGAGCTGCTGCATTTCCTCTCAGTGTGGGATCCGCTCCGCTCTGCTGCCATCTCCTCAGCAAGGGAGGGAGTCAGCATATGGCATCCAGAGGTGGGCAGAGGACCCAAAAAATTTACTAAAGTAAAATGAGCTCTATTTCAATACGTTTTTACTCAAGTAAAAGTAAAAAGTAGCCGTCCGAAAAATGATTCAAGATTAAAAAAGGTATTTTGTAAAAAAGTCTACTCAAGTACTAACTGTTCACATTATCAATTTAATATTTAAAAGTTACATGATTAGATGGATCAAAATATAAAGTTAAGTGGAAATTTTGGTATTTTAATAACAAACATGAATTAATTTATATAAGTAACAAAAAAATTACAAAATCAGGGAAAAGTATTCCAAATCAGTTTCTTTCAATAAAAAAAAACTTATGAAACTTTACCAAAAACTGCAGGTGTGTGTCTCTGTGGTGAATGTTTGGTTAAAACATGTTTGTTCTTCATTCAGTGGATAGAAAATCCAGAAACTTTATTCAAGTAAGATTAGAGATACTTAATAATAAAACGACTCAAGTAAAAGTAAAAAGTACAGAGAAGTAAAAATACTCATAAAAGCGCATTTTTCAAGTAAATGTAACTGAGTAAATGTAACTAGTTACTACCCAACTCTGGTAATCGCACACCAAAAAATGATATGGACGCTATAATAGACGTAGCTGTTCCTGCTGTGATGCTAACTCGCCACTGGAGGGCAGCCGTGTTCCAGTGAACAGGCCCAATGAAGTCCAGCTGCCTGATTAAAACGTCCATCCTCTGAAAACAGCACATCTCCTCCCACATATGCTCCACATGCTCCGCCTGTGATAGAGGTAACATAACAGGGCTTGTTCTCAGCAGAGGGAGCAAAATATTCCTTTTTATTCGTGGCCACTGTCATCTAAGTCAATTCCTCCTGTCATTTTTTTCACCCCCTTTTCTTCTCCCTCCAGTTAAAGTTGGGTATAGTCAGACGTAGATGTGGATGGTGGGTGGGGAGGTGTGCATCTCCATCAGCCACTCAGGGGAGCTCATTAAAGCCGCCTGCAGCCCAAAGGCTTGGTGGTGAGCTGGCACTACTTCTGACACCAAATCAGTACCATCAGCATTTAAGCCAGAGAGAGAAAGTATCCTGACAGCCTGTCACAACAACAAGGTGTCCAGATGGAAAAAATTAATAGGCCTACTGCTCTTAGCAGACGCTTCTGAGAGTGGCTGCATAGATTCACTGAACAAACCGAGGCTTTGAATTCAAAGAACAAAAAGCCCGAATGACGACAGAGGCAGCAGACACGCCGATATCATCAGTCAAAGAAATCCAGCTGTTCTTCAGAGGAACATCTGGACTGGAGCCTCGCCGGCGGCGGTGAGGCGGGGCGAGCGGAAGACGTATCACTCTGAAGGATGGGATGGCCGTCGCGTAGCATCTACGGTGTGTTCAGAGCATCACCACGGCAACAAGCAGCAGATGTTTGTGTACAGAAGCAAAGGCGGGTTTAATGAGTGTTTACTGTCCTGTGCAAAGAAATGTTGGCTACCCGCCGCTGTCAGGCGGCTGGGAGCAGACGGTGTGTACAGCCTGAAGGATGAAACCGGCTACAAGCAGAAACAGACTGAGTCGTTTTAAATATCAGCGTGTACCAGATTCCCTTTTATGGATTGTGCCTCGTGAAATTATTTACGTCCTCTTTCACACTTTCACGTTTTTGTCACCTTTCAACAACAACAAGCTCCTGGATTTTATTTCGATTTTCCGTGATAAGCAAATGCAAAGTGCATAACAGTGAAGTGGAGGGAAAAAGTGTGGTACGTCATGACATTCATTGTTCTCTGATTCAGTTCTACTCAAGTTAGCTCAGGTTATAACAAGTCATGAGATTTGTCACCATAGTTACACAGATGAAGTGCAGCAGTGACAGTCTACTTTAGATTGTCACTAGGTGACTATGTATCCAAATGCTGAGTTGCCATAAATTTTTTCAGCTGACCAGAAACAAAACTGAAGTTGTTAATTTTGGACGGTTGCTTCTGCTTCTACAACTTTAAAAACTGACCAGGACCCAAATGTGGATGCAGTGATGATCTCAGACCTGGATCTTCAGAGACACAAAGACAGTTACAAAGTTGGCCTCTGGTGTCCTCACAGTTCTGCCCAAAAGGTCAATCAAACATCTGAAGCTGCAGTCAGAACAATGTGGATTAGATAAGTTTTCACAGCTTCCTCAATACTTAAGAGCAATTCTGCTTTATATTGTTATTTTACATGGATCCCAGTTTTCTCTGACAAATTGTTTTAATGTCTAGAATGACAAAACCAAAGGCCGATGACAAAAAGTCGGCCACTTGCAGCTCCAGAGGAGACTGATAGATAGAACACAACGATCAATAGATTTAATGACTTAGAAGCAGAACTTGCATCTTTATCAAATCTTATTGACCGAATTAAGGATGTGGAAGATGGAGGCGCCTCCCCCAGAGCTGGGATTCAGGCAGAGGATGAGGAACTAGGAGTGAAAATGATCGATATACAGTTTAATTTAATTTCCCTTTGGGACCAATAAAGTATTATTAAATTTGAATTGAACTTGATCAGCCTGCCAGCGGTTTCCTCTCCTCCATGAGGATAAGCCGATCTACATTTTCCCTGATAACCTGACAGAAGTGATAAAGCAGCAGCTTTTGATGGTATGGAGAACTAGCTGTGAGTGGCTGGAGACGTTCCCCTCTTGTGGATTGCAAAGGGTTTTGGCAGAAACTTTAACTGGACATAGAACTTCTAGAAGTCAGTGACGCTGTTAGGTGCTTTTTGTTTACGATTGTTGGTGTATTTTACCATTTATGTTTGCTGAATGTTAATGGGTGGAGGAGCTTTTGTCCAAAGCTGGTTTGGCGTTTCTAAGGCTTCCTCAATATGCAGGTTTTCATTCTCACTGTTTGGGAAAGTAGGATGGAGGAAGTCAGATCATTTCTTGTAGATTCTTCTTGTTGGAATTCGTATTATTTCTCTTTCATGCTTTTTTCTTTTCTCATTTGCCTTTCTAAATTGATTTGGATTTTTTTTTCTAAATTAACATCAAATGGAAGTTCCTCCAAATTCAGCGCTCTTCTAACTGAACATTGCTGGAGAGCTGAAAAGACATGTTTCACACAACCTGATGCAGATTAAGAACTGCAAACGCAGAATGGGTGAAGCTGCTTTAAAGGCATCCACGATTAGTTGAACATGTTGGCCTATGAACTTGCTGTTTGTGATAAGAAAAACTCATGTTTACTTCAAAATTTTACATCTTTAGAAAAGAATGAATGTAAAAGATTTATATTTTTCAGCCTTGGAAGTCGCCATCTTTTTCACCTGCGCAATGCATGCTGGGTTGATGTGGCTGATGTTAGGTCTGCTCTGTACTGCAGAGCGTGCAGGACGGCTAACTTTACCAGAACGAGCTGCAGTTCAAATTAAAATGGCTTAACGATGTTACTCATTGCTTTGTGGCTGGATTTAGAGCTAGTGCAATCGGACCTAGCGTACGTCATTTACCCAGACTGCACTGCAGCATAAACACCATGGCGACGTTCATGTGGCAATGTTTTCTATAAATTTATGAAAACCAAACAGTCTATGGTATTTTTACTGATTTTATTTCACATTTAGAATAAATATTTCCCAGTTCTTTTGTTGCATCTAATCGTGGATCCCTGTAAGATAGGAGTCATCAGATTAAAAATAAACTTGAGGCTGCAGATGCTGTCAGAACCAACAATGTATTAAGAAAAGGTTGTAAATGCTTTCATAAAATTGATTTATTGGTTTTCCATTCGTAGTAAATTTGGAAAAACCCTCAAAAATATATATTTTGTGTCACATTTTCACAGTGGGATGTTTGTGTTCAGTATTTTGAGGGAAAGCTGAATTTAAAGAACGCTTTCTTTTAAAGGAAACGGATTAAAACAACATGAGCTCGCTCCTCCAAAGTCGCTCCTGTTGCCGTGACGTTGCTGCCACATTGCAGAAACCTGTCACCGACAGTGAGTGGCTGAAATATGGCTGCTTTTCAATCTGGAGCACAATGAGAACATCACATCACAGGAGATGAGCTGCCGCAGAGAACCACCGACAGCCATGATGTGCCTGCTTATGATCTGAGTTGTTCAGATAATTTGATATGAACTTCTAAAAGGGCATCTGTCTCTAGTGGCATTATTACTTCAGCTGAACAGTCTATCAGACAGACACTTTTACAAGTTAAACTTGAGCAGTCTATACAGCATGGAACCTATGGACTCACTGCCATCAACTCCATCTTCATCAATTTATTATTTTTCTCTTTCTCTGTGTCTTATTCCCCGTAAAAAGGGCTTACCTTTCATTCTTAAGTTTTTTGCTTGTTTTGCCAAGTTAAATAAAAGTATAATAAAACAATCATTTATTCAAAGCCGGTCGCCCATAGCTTGTTTTTTTCCTGGTCTCATATACCCAAAGCACAGTCATTTCCATACAGTGACATTAGAAGCTAATCAGACATTAAAAGGCTTTTTATTAGGGCCAGAAAACACAGAGCGGTGTGTGGAGACCGCTGACAGCAGCATACTTCCCACTAATTAACGAGAGGTCCACCACCTGCCCCTCAGTAATATCGTTATTCTTCTGCTCATAAAACACGCTTGTAGGCAGCTGCTCCTGGCTTTTAATCACTTTTGATGGTTGGTCCTGAGAGAGTTAATCAGTGGCAGTAAAATCACTCGTTCAACTTTGGGTCTTCAGTCTTGTTCGCACTGTTACCAGATATATTTGGAGTTGGGTTGGATTTAAGATTTGGAATAAACTTTTTGTCTCCCCTTGGGTCATTTAAAAATAAATCAGAATATTTTTTTAATATAATTCTCCTCCTACAGTAGTAGTTGCAGGGTTTCCCGCTGTGTATTATAAGCCTGGCGGGCCACCAGGCTAAGCATTGCTTATTTAAGTTTATTTTAAATGTTTGCATTTTTTAATACTTTACAGTTGGTGTTCAGGTATTAATTTTTCAATAACACATAATTATCAAGTGATATTTTCCAATGTCCTGTCAACTATAAACATCTTTTTAACTCAAAAACTCGACGGGCTGCTGGATGAATGACTGTCTTAGCACCAAACCACCAGGCTTAGCAAGTTTTCTGGGGGAAATCTTGAGTTGGTTGAGCTTGTTTGACTTTGGGAGACTCACACCCATAGACTATATGTATTTATTCTATAGCCTCTAGAAAAAACTACTGTATTTTGCAGTCTCATTTTGATGAGTTTTTTTTTCAGTTGTAATCAAATAATCTTTACATATTATGAGATGTTTTAGCTTGTGGATAAGATGTTGTTTATCATACTATGTCTCAAAGTCTCTCTTTTCTGTTGCCTAGAAGTCCAAATGTGGAGTCCATGGCAGTCATGCTCCCATGTGCATGAAACTACTGTGTCTACCTAGTTGCACATTCTCCAAATGTGGAAAAACTCCAAATGTTTTAAAAACCTAACTTTAAAACTCACATTGTATTATCATTATAGGACACAGTCAAGTCTAATGTTCTCGAATTCCATGACATCTCAAAACAGCACATATGATTAATAAAAGGTTTTGCCACTAATGCATAAAGAAACTGGCCTCATTCATCCAAGACACAGTGTAGGAGTAAAGAGGAAATGGCCTTTTAGTGAAACAGTGAAATGTTGTTCTGTGTAAGTAATCCTCCCTAACGCATGAGAATGGTGGGGGATGGGTGGGTTTTTACAGATTATCCATCCTTTCAGATGCTCCAGTCACCATTTGCATAATTCCATATTGCCCTTGTTTGATTATAAATGTCTGGCAAGAACAAAGAGTCTGCTCTCTTTATCTACTCTCAACAGTAACTGTCTTCCTGGTCACAAAACAAAACAAGAGACTAGCACAAACTCTTAAAAAACAACAAACCACCCTTCCTATTTACACCTACTGCAATAAAAAAAACTAAATGAGTGCATACATTGAACCAAACCTATATCTACACTGTTATGTTGAACATACATTTTGTTTCTTATAGTGGAAATATTCCCATTGACTCGCCAGCAGTGGTCATAAGGTTGGAGAAAATAGCTATGATCTAAATTCGTATAAAACCAGCACCCGACCATTTCTAGTTCATTACATTATTTTTAGAAAGCCTTGCATTTGTACCATACAGGCATACGTGCCTGTTCTGTGGGTGCATTGGAGATTCCAGAGCACCACGTGTGCCAGACAACCTACACTTCTCATTGATTTATTAATGACCACAGCAACAAGTCTTACAAGCATGGTGAGTGCCATTGATGTGTATTACTGAATTGGACAGCGACTATTAGCTGCTATGGCTAGTGATGTGCACCTTTAGGCGCCATTGCATTGATTTATGTCCACAAAACCGAACAAGAGGAGCATGACTCTGTCACAAAAATGGACATAGTGACCTTATTTTTTTTATCTGATTCCTATAATATAGTATAAAATATGGCTTAATTTAAAGCAGAGGAAAATTGGCAAAACTTTGATATGTAAAATGTGTATTGTCCCTCAATATAAATCTATAAACAGTTTGGTTTCCATCAAGATAATGATGAAGACTAAAATGTATTTTTTAGATTGGATAACTTAAGTTTCTGGTCATTGCCGCTGTAATTACAGATCATCCGTCTTTTCAGATAGTTAAATACTTTATGATATAACTTATCCTATTTGATGACTATTATATCTCAACCTTCTATAAACAAACAAGGCATTTAGTCCAGTTTTAGTCGTCTGCTGAACTTTCAGAAATCCCAGAAGCTGCAGGGCGTCACAGCAAAGGGAAAAAACTGCTGAAAAACAAATCAAGACTACTCATGTTCTTTTGCTTCGTGTGTCGGCTGTACTCCACTCACACACCTGCTACCATGGCAACTGACACTTTTTTTTAATTAATACTTTATACTAAACTGTGACATGAGATCCCATTGGACCTTGTTATCTACTTAACACAATGCTGACAAGTAAAGCGCTGCGTCCCTTTTTAAGAGTATTTACGTGATTGTGTTGTTTTCACGACCACGGATATTCCTTGCTCAGTGCAAAGCAACTTTGATATGGGACACTAAAGTAGATAGTCACGTGATGTCCAGTCTAGTAACAGGGCCATGAATGGTGAACACCCAGCAGCAGAAACACGAATCGCTAACCTTGGTACAGGTACATTTGATTCAAATTATTGTCTTTTCATCCTTAAATCATCAAAGTAATTAGATCCAGCATAGGCCTATGTTGAGATCAACTCAAAACCTTCCTGAGATCAACTGGTCAATCGCAATTGACGTATTGATCACCCCTGTTGTTGAGCATTGCCAACTCTGTTGCTGATTTTGCCTAGTGGATCACAGTAAGGCTTCGGTCAGAAAGTGTTTACTTTAGAGGTACAGGTTGCCGTTCTACAGAGACGAATAAACATACAGACAGACATACAGTGGAACGGTTTTGGTACATGTCTGTTTTAATTACCCAGTCAAAGACCAGATCTAATTTCAGTTGATAACCTGTGGACTTGAAAACTCGTGTTGAAAGATGTTCTCTATCTAATCTGATTGAACTCAAGTCGTTTTACAAAGAACAAAAGCCAAAATGCAGATGTGCGATCTTGGTAGAGACAAACTCCAAAAGCAGCCAAAGATTCTGTTACAAAGTGCTGACTCAAAAAAGGATCAATACTAATGGACACCACACTTCTCAGATTAGTTTTCTTTTTTCAAAAATATCGACTCCATTAAGCATTTGACTTCCATCTCACAGTTTGGCACCAGTTTGTGTCGCTTCAATTTTGGTTGGGACGTGATGTAAATTTGAAGAGTCAAGTGGTGTGAATATTTTTGCAAACCATTTCACTTGGATTGTTTCATATTATTATTTGTAAGTACATGTATTATTTAATTGAAATATGAAGAGAGAAAATTACTATTCATTGAACATGTAAACCTCAACTGATCTGATCTGATCTGATCTGATGAGGCAGAGCACAGACGGATCCAGATGTAAATGGGCCATCAACGCCTGGGAGCATGCGTTGCCCTGTGTTTGTGAACCAATTGCTCAGAAACACACACTAATCACAGACTGAATGCAGTGTCTGTAGAGGACCAACCACAACAATAGATGTCCCATTCAGAGCAGCTGACCTCCCTGACACATGGACCATTGTCCTCATGTTAGCCCCTCGCAGGGGGCTGGACCTGGGTTACTATTTATTGTTATTCTAAAGTGATCACTTATATTCATGTTTGCATAGAGCAAACTCAACAAACTCATAACAGCAACAACTGTGGGATTTTATGAAAAACAAAAAATCTCCAGTTTTGTTTGCACCTTACCTTTTATAGAAAGCATGAAGAGGATGGAGACAGAGGAACTGCCAGTAATCCCAACAAAAAGCTTTCAACTTCCACATGGTCTCTGACATCAAGAAACGCCGATCTTCAAAAGGTCCATCCTCCTTCTACAAACACAGCATAGCCACAAAAGAATCCCAGGTCAGACCGTCCACATGATGTGGCCCCTCCTCAGCACCATCCTGTGTGTTTGAGCCACGTGGAGGCGGGTGGATGGAGGATGGAGGCTGGGGGTGGGGGGAGTTGAACCGGCATCTCTCCGCTGCTTTTGTTGGTGGTGAGCAGCTTTCAGAATCCGGTCGAACGCGGCGTGTTTCTCTCTCTGCTGCTGCTGAGGGAACATGTGGCTCAACACCTCTGAGGCAGGAACAGAGGAGGTGGCCGTCTCCGCCGGCAGCCACTTACAGCTGCTCCCATTGTCCAAGCGGACGGACTGACGAGGTCTGCCTGCGCTGCGCCAACCCGGGCCAACAAAGACACAAAGGCCTCTCCCTCCACCCCCCAGGTGGCTGTATCAATTAGACTTTATCAGATGCTGCTGCAGGCCTCTGCTGAGCCGACCCACTCCGAGTCGAGCTAATCGGCCGCGGCACCTTGTGCGCTTGTGCACTGGGGACTGGCAAGCACACACAAAGCTTTGGCAGGCTGACAGAAAAACCGAAAACGCAACGTGAAAAACTGCAAGAGGCACTGAGTGTTTCTGTAGCATTCGGTGACTTGCTTAAGAAAGGAAGAGAACTCCTTGTGTCATGATCAAAGAGGAGCCAAATGCAGAGCAGCAGAGAAGATGAGGAAGATTTGATGGAAAAATAAAAACATTAAATAATAATAATAATAATAATAGAATTTACAACAAAAAAAACAGGAGCACAGGGAGCCAGAGGAGACACAGGAACCAGGAACAACAGGGAGAAAGAGGTTTTAACAGACGGAACAAAGGATCTGGTCTGATTGGCTAACTGATTTCATGTGTGAAGAGTCAGAGGAAGTGACACATGGGACTAGGAAATGAACGTAACAGTAAAGCAAAACTACACATAATGAAACTAGAACAACTAAAATAACTAGACACAAGAAGTAAACATGAGTTGAAGGTGCGTCTGGTTTATATTCAAACTCTATGAATATAAACCAGGGTCGTTGAGGGCCGTTTCGGTGCATTTTGAGCCTCTAACGCAGCATAAGTTGAACCGTTTGGAGTGTTTGACGCGTCAAATAGGTCCAATGGAAAACAACGGCTGGAGCTGATGTGTCTGGCGCGCCTCCACACTGACTGAATGTATATCAGACCCGCGCAACGCTAGGTCTAGAGCAAAATGTCAAGCGTCTGCATTTAAAGTGCAGATGCGTCAAACTTGAAGCGTCGGACGCATTTTTGAAGAGCGTAATGCGTTTGGTGTGAATGCACCATTTGTTTTCTCTTATTTCAAGTGTACTAAGATATTTGCACTAAAAAGTAGACTAAAATCACTGGGTAAGATTTTGTGTTTTTGCAGTGCAACAATTTTGTTTGTGCAGGTTTTCTGCCAGACTGGCTTGTGTTTATCCTGGTGGGATTTCTGGTATATTCTCTCCTGTGAATATTCGATCTCGTGAATCCGGTGGTCCACAGTGAGACCGTCGAATCGGAGACTGCAGGTCAGGGAAAAAACAACAAACGTAAAAAAACGTATCGGAGCGTGAAAAACGTCAGACGCAGGTGGCGTGTGTTGGCCTTTAGAATGCATTACTATTAAGGACGCTCCAGCAGCACATGGATCCCAACTAGATTTATTGATTGTGCTCCTCCAGCAACCAGCTGTGAGGTGAATGGAATGAGCTGGAAAAAAAAAAAGAAAAACATTTTGCTAATGACTGCAGACTCCCATTTGGCACCTGGGGAAGGATGAGCACTGCGCTCCAGCTGAGCTTGGGTTTAATTCAAAGGCTTTTTAACAGGCTTGTGCCTGAGCAGCATTCCCACATTCACATGTGGAAGATTTATATTTATATGCATATATATATAAAATGTCTATCCATTTGTCCATGTACCATCTATACCTGCTTGTCCATGCAGGATTGCGGGGAGCTGGTGTGTCTCTCTCTAATGACAGCTAGCTTAAGAGATTTGTTTCTGGACTGAAGGAGAAAGTCAGGGAACCTTCATAGAACAGGCAAGCTCCATGAAGAAAGGACAAGTTGATCCGTTTACCTTCTTGATTCTGCTTGGCTAACAGTGCTACCAGCTACCAGTGGAAACGCACATTGACATTTTGACCTAGATCCGCCAACAACACTAGAACCAATGACTGCCCTGTGTATTTGTTCATTAATAGCCTGGTGAATCTAGCTGGAATGCTAATTGGCACGTACTCTCTTATTTATATTTTGAGTTTTTAAATCTCTGAAAGGTAATATAAGACAAACCTGACTTGTATGATCATTCTTGAAATATAAATTCAGATTAATCACCTTTTCAGCTTTTGCCATTGAAATGGATTCTTTCAGTATTAGGCTTTTTACTCCTGTTTTGATTATGGAACAGTCAGAAGTTCCATAATGACATGGGATTTTTTGTGTGTGCGCTTTTTTCCGTTTCTCACACATGATCAATATTTGATATTCTATGCTTCCTTCCTGAAAGCAAGATTTACATCTCAGCCAACATATGTGGCTGAATGGAACAAGTTGGTCAATGTTGTATCAAAATCTGGCAAAGATTTTGAAAAAGAAAAGCTTTAAAAGCAGTTCTGAGAGAGCCTATGATGGAAACACATTCATCATCCAAGCTTGGACATCTCCGCCCTTCCAGGAGTTCACGAGAGTTCATTAAAGTCCTCACTGCTTTCCCTTGACGGCTTCGCTTATAGTTCCTGACAGACAAAAAGCCAAGGATTTTTTTTCTCATTTATTTTGCTGTAGATTCATAACCAATCAGCACTTGTGTTACCAATATGTCAACTTGCTGAGGTCAGCAAATCAGACATAACGGCCTTGGATGTCTGTGCTTGGATCTAAAAGCCCCATGGGTCTGCCGGACCCCAAGGGACCCCAACCCATGTAATTGCAGCTATTGTGAGGCTGAGTGGAGCCAGCTGAGCCTGTAGCATAACATTAATGTTCTCTAAGAGGAGATCCTATACTTTACATTTTCATATGTTCATCAAATACTATGGACCTCTCCTTCAGTCTCAGATAACTGAACCAAAGACCAAAGATTAACCTTTCAATCCATGGAAATGGCTCTTGCTACAAACGTGAGCTTGTTTAATGTCTCACTGTATTCCACACAGACTGAAGGCAGTTTTTCCTTTTAAAATGTTAAATGTTAGTTTGGATTTTCAGTAAGCATAACATCACCTTTAACATTAGGATAAAGATCTCGTCTCACTGAGTTTGTTGGAAAATAACTTCTTAGGGCGGTTGAAGCTAATGGCTAGTCAGTTGTACACTGTGGATATTAATTAATATATTAATATTAATAATATGTCAGACTGGATACCTGTGTGGCACCTCTAATAAAAAACAAACTTACAAACAAAACTAGAATAACTTTAACACCGTCACAAACGTCGCCAGTTTATACCTCCGTCTTCCCAGACTGCGGTTCAGTACCGCAGCACTAAGAACTGAACAGTGCTCCCCCTGGCGGCTGTGAACCCTAAAAGCGCCAACACTGCTGCGCCACCAAACCAACCAATGGTGGAAGCCCAGTTGATCTCAGCTAGCTGAAATGTATCTGCAAGCTAACAGAGACAAACTGCTTATTTTTCATACAAACTTTTGCTGTGCCTGTAACGTACAGTATGACAGAATCAAACCACTATATGCCTTTAATGTTATAACTTAGTTTGAATATTGCAACAACCTATCTGATGATATTCTAATGGATTAAGATGCAACTGTATAATCAGTCAGTTAAAGTCTATTTTGTCCCTAAAATCAGACCCAGATCCAGAGGAATTTAGCTGGCTTATTTTGGGTGGGCATAATAAATCTGCTTTTAATTTAATATAAATATGTAAACAAACCTTGTAACCTTTCAAATGATATAACTGTGTTTGTACAAAATAAACTAAAATTATGTAAACAGTGACATGTAGAAAATGCTGAGTAATACATTCAAATTAGCCATATTATGCAGAAATCTAGAAGACTATTTCTATTAATGCAAAAATCAATCAACTAAATTAAGTACGGCATTGTATTTGTAATAAGACATCTGTTTATGGAATTAAAATTTGTAAATTTCAAAGAAAAATGAGTACATTTCTGCCAAAAAAAAGCCCAGACATTTTCTAGAAAAAAAGGAAAATTTCTGAGCTCCAAAAGTTCTGAATTGGCATGGAAAACTCAGGAATTTTGAGCTGAAGCTCAGAAATTTTCTAGAAATTTCCATGTGTTGTTTTCTAGAAAATTCCTGATTTTTTGTGGCAATTTACACTTTTCATCTATGGCAATAATACACTGTTGTAAGTAAGAGCAGGATTAGTTGAGAAAAAAAAAATCTGTGTATAGTCTTTAATTCTCACAACCCGTTACTGGAGTGTTAGTTCTAGAGATAACAAGTGGTCTCAAATGAACTGCTGCCTCGCTCTTTCAGCCTCCGGCAGGTTGAGCCCCGGTGATGTCTTTGAAGAGTCAGTGAGAGGCAGGGACAGATGATGCTACAAACAAGATGAAAGGTGAAGCAAAATGTCAGCCGAGCCACTTTTCAGCAGATGAGAATCTGCTAACTGTGGAACCGTCCCTAGTAATCATATTTAGGGGTAAGCTGAAATATGGAAAGGAGACAGGAAC
Organism: Micropoecilia bifurca; assembly: GCA_903067075.1. Taxonomy (NCBI): domain Eukaryota; kingdom Metazoa; phylum Chordata; class Actinopteri; order Cyprinodontiformes; family Poeciliidae; genus Micropoecilia; species Micropoecilia bifurca. The sequence goes on from CAEGAF010114310.1 coordinate 21,310, forward strand.
TAGGTCAGTGTTCTTACATCAGCTGCTGAGAGGAGCTATGATCTTATACATAATAAAAAACCATTTCACCGAGACAGGTTAAAAATGTCATTTGTCCAAAGTGCTTTCAGAAGGTTGTTGCCAATATTTCTACACATAGGTGAAGATAAAAAAAATGGCCATGGCAAGTCAAAACAGTTTAGATTTAGTCATTCTTTGCACTGAAAGAGATATGTTTTATGAAAAGCAGGTGGCATGAAACCCAACCGCTTGTATTGTTTATTACAAACAAAAAAAATTGATAGAACAAAAAATGCGAAGAAAAAAACAGACAAACCCAACAAGAAAAAATGACAATACAAAATAGAACCACGCATAACATACAACACCTTTAAATTTCACAAGACCCAGTTGATCCAAAACACGGAATATGAAACTGCCTCTGTAAGATGGGGGAGAGTCCGATTCAATGCAATCATATTTTTTATGTTAATAGTATATTTGCCATTTACCTCCAGCACATACACACATCATAGCCAAACAAAATGTAAATTCTTTGAGAATATTTTGATGCAATACATCAGTGATCCACTGTTTACCCAAAACTTTGTATTTTCCCACCTTTCTTCATTTTCCTCTCTACGTCCATTAATTTGAAACAAACCAAAAGAAATTTTTGATTAAATTTAAAATACATAAATTTGGGCTGTAACAATTCATTTACTGATTTGGGTGCTTGATTATGAAAATTCCTCGAGGTAAATGATCTGCCTTGAGGCTTTGTTAAACTATCTTTTAACCGTTGGGTGCAATATCTGTTGCGCAGTACTCTCCTTTCTGAAGGACCTAACACATTATTTTAAACTCCTACCGTGCTAAAATACTTCCAGACCTCTGTCTTTGGCCTCTGCTGGCTTCGCAGTGAAACTTTTCCCCCACTTTTAGCTTTTGTCTAACATCTTCCAGCTCCATTTTATTGCTTGTTGTAACTGCAGGGCGAGTCAAGTGCAAGTCTCCTGGGATGTGTGACTGATAAGAGAGGAGTCAAGTGCACAAGCAGTGGCTGCGCTTGTTGCAGTGTGATTAACTTCTTCACCTTTCTTTTCTCACTAGGGTAAACTAGACTATAATAAGCAGATTAACAAAAATTTATATTGTGATTGTTGTAAGTTTATCAAGAACACGCCACAGAAGTCTGGACTGAACCCCAAAGATCAACCAGATGATTTTAGGCCAAGTCAGGTTCGGACCGCAGATCTAAACTCTAGGAAACATCCAGTACATAGTGTGTGTTTCATTAAATGCACCTCAATGCAGCAATACCTGTATGTAGAGGTGGGCAGAGGACCAAAAAGCTGTACTCAAGTAAGAGTAGAACTATTTCAACATATTTTTACTCGAGTAAAAATAAAAAGAAGCCGTCCGAGAAATTACAAAAAAATATTTGGTACAAAGTCTACTAAGGTACTGAATACCTGATCAAATTAGCAATCATTCAATGTTTAAAAATGACATAATTTCAACATATATTAAAAATATAAAGTTAAGTGGAATTTTTCATATTTTAAGAACAAAAATGACAATTTGTATTAGTAACAAAAACAATAACAAAATCAGGCAAAATATTTTTTTTCCAAATGATTTTCTTTCAATAAAAAAAAAACGTAGAAAACTTTAACACCTGCAGCTGTGTGTCTGTGTCTAGTGAATTGTTGATTAAAACATGTTTGTTCTTCATTCGGTGGGTTGAGAATCCAGAAATTTCACACAAATGAAATTACTCGAGTAAAAGTAAAAATACAGCGTTGTAAAAATTCTCCTAAAGTACTTTATTTTTTAAAAAAACAAGTTATTCAAGTAAATGCGACTTAGCGCCCAACTCTGCCAGCATGTGAGGAAAGTCTGATCTCTCATCCACTGATCTGTGCTTCCCTTGAAGAAACTCTGCAATTAGATCAGTTCAACATAAACATGCAACGGATTCATACTGAGGCGATGGGGTCGTAAATTAATCAAACATTCTCTTTGTTGCGCACTGTTTGTAATAACTGACAAATGTGACAAAAGCAGCTGCGTCCTGTCAGACTCTGGGTTTATCCAGATCGACGGCAGATCCACGTTTAAACCAGGCAGATAATCGGAGGCGTTCGTCCCGCCTCAGACACAGAAGCAGAGCTGGGACCTGGAGAGCAGCGGGTTGAGGATTACATTAACATTTGGCTCATTATCGAGTCATTTTTTAAACCCCGGCACAAAGGCTGTTGACACAAGCAGAGACATTCTTCAAGATGTGAAGGTGCACACCGAGCCAGGCATTAAACTTTAACCAGCCAGACTTGCTAAATATTTAAGTGGTCTGTTCATCATAGGCATGAGGCCTGACACAAGCAGTAGGTTTAACTTAATGATAGCAATTGACAAAAAGCTATGCTGAAGTGTATGCATGTGTTGTGTGTTTGAGGTGGGTGCTGGGTGACACAGCTCAGCAAAAACATTTTTTTTTTCCAATTTCAATCAATCTGGAACCCAGTGGTGCAAACTAAACTGCTGGGCTGCTGTCAGGACCAGTGATGTGTTTCCTTAGGCTAGGGTACATGAATGGTTAGTCTGCACACGGCTGTTCACAACCAATCACTGTCTGTCTTTGTTTCTAAGTAGTGAGCAGCTATTTGAACCTAATTGCTGAGCTCTTCATAAAAAGGATCCTAAATGGCCACTGTATGACCAACATCCAGAGTTGGGCAGAGAACTAAATGACTGTACTCAAGTAAAAGAAAAAAGTAGCTGTCCAAGAAATGACTGAAGGAAGAGTAAAAAAGTATTTTCTAAAATGTCTACTCTATAAATCAGTTTCTTTCCATTAAAAAACATACAAAATTTTAGCAAAAACTGCAGCTGTGTGTGTCTGAGTCTGGTGAAGTTTTGGTTAAAACATGTTTGTTCTTCCTTCAGTGGGTTGAGAATCCAGAAATTTTACTCGGGTAAAAGACGAGATACTTCTCAACAAAATCACTTAAGTAAACCCAAAAAGTACAGCGTGGTAAAAAATACTCTAAAAAGCACATTTTTTTCAAAAACGTTAGTCAAGTAGCCTGAAACGTTTGGTAACACTTTATTTGACGGTGTGCATAAGACTGACATGAAGCCTGTCAGAAACATGAAGGAGTCTTCATGAATGTCTGTGACTGTTTCATGAAGTGTCATTCGGTAAATAATGACACTTTTAATAGATCTTTAATGTAAGTTTGCTTTAAAATGTCATTATTTACCACATAATGCAAAGTTGACACTTTTGGCGCAACATTTAATGCAAATTTGTATTAAAAGTGTCATTATTCACCTGGTGACACTTCATGACAGCAGTCATAAACATTCATGAAGACTGTTTCGTGTTCTTGACAGGCGTTATGTCATGTTTATGCATCATGTGGGTCTTCAAATAAAGCATAACCACATTTTTCAAAAATACATCTTGGTATGAAAAAAGAGTAGACTTGTGTTTAAAGCTTTTCAGCAGCATTTTAGGAAGGGACGTTAAAAAATAAATAAAAAAACGAACAAGCCTGTGATGATCATGCCCAGCTCTAAAAATAGATGTGCTGGATGGTGTGACATCACAGGCCCTGCAAACAAAGTTGATCATTAACTGTGTGGTTTGTCTGTGGAGACCAATTTCATCACATGCAGAGAGAATCACTAACATGGACACATGTGTCTCTGTCTGAGAACATGGAGGTGATAAAAACACATTCGTGATGTCTGAAAATACCAGTCATTGAAAACAAACATATCTAAATCACATGCCAAACTTGAGGCCCAGGGACCAAATCTGACCAGCCTAAGCTTTTTATATGGCCGTTCAGACTCCAAATTGCATCAATTTCACAAATATGCAAAATTCACATAAAAACAGTAAATACACACATTTTTTAAATGATTTTTACCGCAACATTTTCTCAAAGCTTTGGGTCTAAGTTTTGAGACTCAGCCTCATTTGATGTCATGTCAGTCTGTGACCGATACAGCGATTAATAGAAAATTTAACCTCTTGCATTAGTGCAACAGTTAACATTAACAGTTTAATGTGTTTTATCAACACATTCTGGTCCAAAATGAAAATCTGTTCAGCACTCCTGTTATAAATCACTTCAAGCTTTTCATTCATAACTTCGGGGTCTTTGATTTTTCTTCATGCATTTTCTCAAAGTTGACCCCAAATGCATCAAAAAGTGACCTTGTGACAGGTACTCACGAGTGGCAGTGGCGTCTGTGAGCCATGGCAGAGGGATCCTCCGAGTCTGACCTGGAGAAACAGGGGAGCACAGAGCTGACACACAATCTGACCATGAGATCAATTTCATTGTCTCTAACAGGTCATTTGTTTTACAGCAAAGAGCAATCGCAAACAGCGTGATAAGAATTAGAGTAATAACCACAATATCCATAATACACACAATATAACAAAAGACAATCAAAGTCTCTATTTGGTCCTATCTCAAATTATTAAAGAGATGACAAATGAACATTTGTGTCTTTTTGTGCTGCATTTTATCTCTATCAGTAAGTGGAAGTGGAAGGTTTGGCTCAGCAAGGTTAGCGTTAGCCTTAATTGTGACCAGAGTTTTATAGTATCTAGTTACATTTCCTCATTTACTTGAGTAAAATGTCTGGATTCTCTACCCACTGAACAAAGAACAAACATTTTAATCAAAAATTCCCCAGTCAAAAACACACAACTGCAGTTATTGAGAAAATTTATTACGTTTTTTAGTGAAAGAAACTGATCTGGAAAATATTTTTCTTTTCTTTTATTTCTTGTTTCTTACATGCATTTTTGTTATTATTGTTTTCTTCATAGTAAGTAAAACCTACATCCTAACTGCCCTACACTTTATGTTTATGCAGTACTTATTATTGGTGTATAACATGTAATGATAATAAAACAAAGTGAAGCTTGTGATATTACCTGTGACAAGACGTCAACACGTTTTTGTACATTCAATACAACTGCAAGGCGCCATAATACTTTTTTGCTTCGAAGCAAAACTTAAACACGAGTGAAATCTCACACTGTTTTCACTGGGATAATCTGAATTTAACTGAATTTATCTGCACTGCTTCATGCCTCTTATTGTCAATAGGAGATCAAGGCGATGGTGGAGATGATGGTAGTATGTCCGGTCATCGGCGGGTTGCTGGTTCCATCCGTTGTCTCACTTCAGCTGCCTGGCCTGCTGCTGGTAGCCAGAGGGCCCAGCAGGTGGCGCTGGTGCATGGCAGCCTGACCTCTGTGAGACTGCCCCAGGATGGCTGCAGCTACTGTCCAGTAGCTTGCCACCATCAGTGTGTGTGTGTGGATGACTGTATGCATTGTGAAGCGCGGTGGGGTCATATGGACCTGAAAAACTGCTGCTGTAGTTTTTATCACTCTCCATATGTGATGCTTCAAGCATTAGTAAGTATTTTTTTTTACATTCCAACTGGGTCATAAATGAGCTCCTTGTAAAGTACTGGACTAGACATGACATGCGCTCAACAGCAGATCACTGTAGTAAGAGAGGAAGAGGAGATTGGTTCACCGGTCTCTATGGAAACTAGGTGTGATGAAGGAAGGTCCACAGAGGAAAACGCTTCAAGGAAATGAGTCATTCTCCGTTTCTCATTCAGAGTGATGAGTTCTTCACTATGAAGTGACTGGAGACATACAGGAGCTGACCAGTTATGTTGCTCCAAAGTTTCTATTGGTTGCAATCACTCTCTGACTGAAGTAGGTGTGTTGTGATTATAGATGTAAAAGTGATGCAGAGCGGCTTATTTAAGTGGGGATTTTGCACGTGGTTCTGGCCGTCATCACGGGACGCGTCAGGGAACAGAGAGGCCATGAAAGAAAGACGGAATTGAAAACCATGGAGTTGGAGGTATTCTAATAACAATAATATTAATACATTTCACTTAAATAAGTAACTCGACGTAGTGTAATATAAAAACATTTTTGAAAAGTCTAACTACAGCTCTAAACAGCTATGTTTAACTCCACCAATTTGCTTCAAATTACATTTATTTCATAGGTAAATAAGTACAATCAAAAAAAGGAGGTTCATCTAAGTATAGAGACAAACATCCTTTGCTCACTGTTTGTTTTCGTCCCGCTTCTGTTTACTCAGTCTAAGCTTTTTACGCTTTGACTTAACCTCATGACAATACAAGATGACGCTAGAGTTGGGCAGTTATTGCAGAATAAAACAGAGGCCTTTACTCTGTAAAAAAAATTTTTTTTATTAAAAGGTTTTGTATACACAGAATGAAAGCACAATAGTTCACCTTTTTAAATCATATCAGTGATTTTATTGTGTCAGTGACACTTTAAGAAATTCTGTAAAACATTTTGAAGACCCAGCAACATGGATAAGGTTTTAAAAATAAACAGAGTTCAACAAAACAAGACATTTCAACTGTTGATAATAAAGGGAAATCAGTTCATGTCTGTATATTTTCCTTTAGCTTAGGTATGTTTTTTGTATATTCATTTCTGACTCCAGCAAACTGAATTAGGGATGCATGACTAATCAGAGTGCAGATGAGCCTGAGAGCAGCAACATGATGCTGCTAGTGGGGAGCAATGATTAGCTGATTACAGCTGCACCAGATAATCTAACTAATCCAGCCAGTTCTCCGCACCCTATGGCAGAGGTGGCACAGCAACAAGCTTTAATGTCCGTGAATGTGCCCATCTTTCTGATGTTCAGAAATGTTAAAAGATCTTTAGTACTAGTGCTGTTATATACATATGTAGGTATAGGAATGCAACCTATGGAGGTCAACACTGCAAAGTCGTAAATACGAGTGAACAGACGAGCGAGTGTAAATAATTTTGTGTGCTCAGCAGGCAACTTTCACATTTAGAAAAAGTTAAGAAAGTTCAGGTAAAACCAAGGTAGTATGTACAAATAAGTAACCACAACAAATTATCTTTCCATCAAAGTACAACCAGTTTATGTTGGCATACCTGGGTTGTTGAGTTGCTTTGGAGTTCGATTTCATTCTAGGTTTGTTGTTATTTTGTTAGTTTCTTATTTTTGATTAGATCAGTCTTATTCCTGTTCTTCTTCAGTTAAGTCCTTTCTTACTGATTTTGGTTTATTTCTTGCGTTTATTATTCTTTAGTTCCCTCTGTGCTCTCCCCCATCCCCTGTGCCACTTCCTCTCTCTTCACTCACACCTGCAATCAGTTAGCTCATCTGCCCAGATCTTTTTTCGAGCATTTAACCTCCCAGTACTTAAGCACCTTATTCTCAGTCACTCATTGCCAGTTTCTCTCGTCTACTCCGGTTACTTTTCCAGTCCATTCCATGCCATCCTTTCCTCCCGGACTTATGGTTTGTCTTCTTCCTTGGATTCCTTGTCTTCTTGTGCTTTCTGAAAGTCTTTTGCTCTTCATCTTTTGTATTATAGTCTTTATTCTTCATGACATCTCAAGCCTCATCTCATGATGTGTCTTGTTGATACAAGACACATCATGACAGTTTATGGTTAAGGGCTTGTACTTGGGTAGCGCTTTATGAAGTTCATAAGACCCCAAAGTGCATCACAATAGCAAAATGGTTGAAATGTCTTACCCGAGAACATGACAAAGGCGGACAGACCGGAAACTGAACTGGCCACCCACCAAATGAGGGACGAACTCTTACAACCGCTGTTCCATGTTGTTGGTAATATTTCTAAATTAAGGCATTTACTTTGTCATTATTTTTATTTTTTTTCCTCATCAGAACATTTCACATTATAGAACAACACAAGAGTAAAAGACAATAATTAAAAAAGAATATATACACATATAGTAGAACATTTTGGGGTTAAGCAAGAAATCTTAAAAACCAAGAATAACAAGATCAGGCAGAAGAAGAAGAAGTGTCAAAGTAATGACATGTTGTCACCTCTTACCATACGGTGCATGTCCCATTTTTCCAAGAAAGCCTTTCCCTTTTCTTCTCGTTAAAGAATTTAAAGGTCAAATGCTCCATGCTCTGAATATTTTTAACAATATATCAGACAATAGTGTTTGGTAGTAGGGGGTTCTCTGCCAAGCCATCCTTTAGTTACCTTAGTTACAGCTTTCTTACTTGCCGTCATTAAGATACATCTATCATCTTTTGATATATTTCAGGTTTTAAGTTTGGCTGTTGTGTGGAAAATAAAATCCAAGTCTCGTCTTTTCTTCAATGTTTAGAGTATAACCGGAGAAATCACAGTGTCCTTGGACCAATGCCATCAGTCTGGGAACTCCGAGTTCTGGATCCTTCAGACTAACTAATACATCATCAGTATGGAGGCATATCCTGTTTTCTGAACTGCTTATTGATATACCATGTAAGTCTGGATCCTGCCTACAGCTTGGGCGAGTGGCTCAATAAACAAGCTAAGTAACCCTGCACTGTCCAGGTAGCCATGGCGACATCCCCGACGTAAACGTTCCAGAGAGCCTCTGGTTAATTTGAATTCTTGCAGTAGGACGTGCATAATGTTCTTGTGCTGTTAATAAAATCAGCATGAAAAACAAAATACATTTTCACAGAACTTTATAAAGAATCAAAGAACCAAGAATCAAAGGCTTTTGCCGCATCCAACCTAGCAACATAGCTGTTTGGTTTCTCCTTGTTCTACTGAACGGATATTATCTTGGGTTTGACAGGTTAATATTCATTGGTCAAAACGGGGCAATATTTCCTACATCCTTTTAGCCAAAACAGCAGCATATATTTTACAATTCTGGTTCAAAACACTATTTATCCTGTAAGGTCCACTTTTTGTCAAATCCTCTCCCCACAGAAATATCTCAGAAATAGTGGCCTCCCTCCTACATGGGGGTAAAACAAAGTTAAAGGAATTAGCCATCATTGATGTTAGTTGTTTCCTACATGTCTTTTACCATTCCCCCGGGATTTACTTTGTTTTAAAGAGGAGATAAATCGATTTCCAGGGATGAGATTGGTTTAATCAGTTTCTCATTATGCAATCTACCCAGAAACAGGAGATCCATCTGGTTTAGAAAGTTATTATCTCCACAAATATCAAGTGGCGAGGCTCACAAAAGAATGGACACAATTTTTCATTCTTTTTCTATTACTTTTAAATCAAATGTGACTTTTTTGGTAATGGGGTCTTTTATCTTATAAACAGTGACTGGTGTTCTCGCCTCCAGCCTCCAAACCAGGAACCCGCCTCGTAGAACTTCTGTCTTGTAAATCAAAGTTTTGTTCCTCCAGTTCCTCACTGGATCAATTTCCTGTTTTAATTGCCTCATTTATAAAAGTAATTGTTATTTTCTGTGTTTTTTCCACATTGTTGTAAATTTAAAAGTTTGTTTTGCAGGTCAAAGAGTCCCTGAGTTTTTATCTTATTAGCAAAACCTGTTTCAGATATTATAAAGCCTTTAGGATTACCTTGGCCGCATCCCACAATATTGCTGGGATTACATTACATCATTATTATTCAAATATCTTTTCAGGTTCTTGTTTGGAGACAGGATTATTTATCATACTTATATTAGGTATCCATAATGTTTTTGTATGGCTAATATCCAAATGCAATTTGAAATGAAGAGTGGAATGGTCTGATAAATCTTTACGGTCTTTTTCACATAATTTTAATCTGTGTCTCTCAAAAGTATACATTAATAAGTTATCACCTCTAGAGCATACATTATGTCTGTAGGACATAAACAAGAACTGTCAGTGGTAGTGGGTGTAGTTTTCGCCAGGGGGCGCTATGATTTCAAAATACATATAAATATACCTGTGTGCTTACATGACTGAAAACATCTAAAGCAACATTATAATGCCATGTAGTGTTTTGTTTTTTGAACATAAACTTGCCTTTCTATCTTTGTAAGAAGCAAATTCCTGAATGACTGTGACTGAAGTCAGGAATGGTTTAGTCAGATTATTCTACACAGAGAGCAGGGCTAATGCAGTGAGACTATTGATTGAATAGCAACAGCGCAAATTCACACAGCACCTATAAAAAAGTAGACCATTATATTATATTATATTATATTATATTATATTATATTATATTATATTATATTATATTATATTATATTATATTAT
>CAEGAF010114324.1:0-10196 GCA_903067075.1 Micropoecilia bifurca
ATGGATGGATGGATGGATGGATGGATGGATGGATGGATGGATGGATGGATGGATGGATGGATGGATGGATGGATGGAAGAGAACCAGGATGGAAGAATGAAGGGAACCAGGCATGGATGGATGGAGTTCATCTGGGTCTGAAAGCAGCTTCTCATCAGGAAGGTATAGTTAAATCCTCATTTTCTTCTCTCAGATCTGCCCAGCAGGAATATGAAAAATAAAATAAAAAAACAAAAAAACTGCAGAACACCTTCTGCACTTTTAGATAAGCAATTTATTCATAAATTGCTTATCTAAAAAATGTGCAATAAAGTTTAATTAACATTTATATTTTTTATCTTTGATTATTCTTTTGCAAATACAAGCTTTGCAATAATCGATCGTTGTGTTTCCTGATACTTGCATATATTCTATATATTTAAATGTATATAGGGAACAGGAAATATATTAATATTATAGATATGTTTTAAATATGTTATAGTGCAAACATGCTGCTAATGGTTATACAAATAGAAAAAAATAAGTATCTAAGTTGTATGATTCAATGAAGGCATCTCGGATATAATTCTTAAGTCCAGTGGCGCAACTACACAATATTCAGGTGGATGCAAAAACATAAATCAGCGTCTATTCATATTTATCTTCATACTGGTTGTTGGACAAAAATGGCAGTTAGTCAAACGACACCGTTTTTTTTACTGTTAGTCCTTTTATTGTCTTTCTTCCGCTTCCATATTTATTCCAGAGGATGACGAAACCTTACCGTTGACCTTATTGGCTTTTGACCTGATTGACTTTGATCTGTTGGCTTCAGTGTCTGCGATGTCAGTCACGTGACACTTTCTGCAGGTAAATTGGACGCGTTCAGCTCTGAACCTCTCAGATCCTCATATCACGGTCCGCAGGAGGCGGTAGCATTTCTTTTGGTGGCTTTCCTGCACACAGTCTGTGGTCTCGACTCGCAGTGAACTTCCAGATCATGAAGTGTCGCGTTTTCCTGCTCGTGTCCGTTTTGTTTCTGAGCGCCACCGCGGATCTACGAGGTAAGAAACGGACTCTTCTCTTCTCAGCCTCCCTGTCGAGCTGTAGCAGGTCAAAAGTTGTTAAAGTGATTTTGCACGCACAGTGCCGTATCGCAGCAGTAGTGAACTTGACACTGATTTGATTTTATTTAACCTCTGCTCCGGGTGATGTCCGTTTTTACCTTTTACCTAATGCTTCGGTCTGCCCAAGGGTGACAGATTACATTATAACAGGTTTAGTGACGGTTGCATGATTAGCGGCTTGGGGGAGCCCCTCCCATTGCGCAATAAACCTGATTGCATAGACTTCCTCCATATAAAAGAGTGTCTGGTCGAAAAGTGTCACAGATTTAGACTTGAAATTTAAAAATCAGAAAGTCTATGAAAAAGAAGCATTCAAATTCACCACAAATCATAAACCAGACATTTTACCATTTTATTTGACTGATTTCAAGTCCTTGGTTTTATTATTAATTTATCTAATTTTGGGGACGGGGTTGTGACAGTACAGTACAACTACTAACGTCGGTCTGTCCTGAGCACAAACAACTTTTCGCCTGAAAGTGACCTCAGATTTTACACTTCTTATTTGCAACAGTTGTGACAAATAATCCATCCCAACTGGAGTGTATTGCAGAGAGGTTGCTCAACACAGAGCAGTTTCAAAAACCCTATTCTGAGTGCTGGTTGGTTACTTCACTCAGACACTCCTCCACACTAAATAAATTAAGATCTGAACTTATATTTAAGATGAAAACTTCAATTTTTCTATACTTACTATTTTGTATGCATTCTCAACTGCCTTGTACTCATCCTTCCCCCATCAACAAAAACATGGGGATGTTTTTGTTGAAGCAAAAACATCCCCATGAAATCCAAGCATTAATTTGAAAAGCAAAATTGTGATAAACAATTAAATAATGATTCAGGTTGTTGATTTTTTTATTTTTTATTTCTTTTGTCCTAACAGCACTTGAGGTCCAAACCAGGCTTGGCAGACTGAAAGGTCAGTATGTGAGCGTAAAGGGGAAGGCGAGCGGCGTCCACAGTTTCCTGGGCGTCCCCTTTGCTAAGCCCCCCGTCGGCCCCACCCTGAGGCTGGCCGCTCCTCAGCCTGCAGAGGGATGGCAAGGACTGAGAGACGCCACCAAGCAACCCAACATGTAGGATACATGTTTCTATTTAGGAACCTCTAGACTTGCAAGGGCTGTTAAAGCAATTTTTGAGAAAATGTATATTTTGCAGGTGCATTCAAGATATGGACTTTGTTGACAAGTTGTTTGAAAAACTCAGTGGAATGAAAACGGAAGCCCCAGATATTTCTGAAGACTGTCTGTATCTCAACATTCACACCCCTGCAAACAGAGCTGCTGATGCCAAGCTCCCTGTAAGAAACCTTTGGTCTGGCTTGCATGTGTCTGTGTTAGGTCATTGAGAGTCAGCTTCAAATTGGTTTGAGATAAACATGAAGAGGTGGGCAAATAAGTGACTGGATTAAGTTTTGTTACTTTTCTACCACACAGTTTTAATATTGTTGAAGACATTCCACTTATATGCTATAAAAATAATAATAAAAAAACTAAATAACTTATCCAACTGCCTTGAATCACAAAACTGGATATATCTCTCCAGGTCATGGTGTGGATCCATGGTGGAGGCCTTGCCATTGGGTCTGCTTCAATGTTTGATGGTTCTGCTCTGGCTGCCTACCAAGATGTGGTTGTGGTTGCGATCCAGTATCGATTGGGCCTTCTGGGTTTTTTCAGGTAAATGAATGAAATTATTACTTCATTCTACTTTTGCTTTGATCAAAACACATTCTGCCACATTGTGTTTAATGCAGCACCGGAGATGAGCATGCGTCTGGGAACTTTGGTCTTTTGGACCAGATCCAAGCCCTGAAGTGGGTCAAGGAGCACATTCACAACTTTGGCGGTAATCCGGATTTGGTCACCATATTTGGGGAGTCTGCAGGTGGAGTTAGCGTGTCCCTACTGGTAAGAAATCATCTGGAGAGAAAATGTTGGTTTTGTAAACAAATCCTTGTTTTAATGGTACAGCAATTTACATCCTCAGCTCCTGTCTCCATTGTCTCATGGGCTGTTCCAACATGCCATTGCTGAGAGTGGCACAGCTGCAATGGATGCAATTTTTATGCCTTATCCTGTTCCAGTAATGCAGGTCAGTTGTCAGTTTATAGTAAAAACGAGGCGTTTAAAAAAATTAATTTTTTCCCCTTCACTGTCTGATACTGAGACTTTTTTTTCCACCCCTTCTTGTTTTAGCTCAATTGAAATGACCAAAATAGCTTTTGTCTGCTAAATAATAAAATTATTGAGAGAGTTCTATAATTTGGGTTTTTAACAGAAATATCAGTTGATCACAGGATGTGTTGTTGATGACAAACTAAAATGTATCTTTCCTCAGGCTGCTGCAAATGCATCAGGCTGTAGCCTCGAAAGCTCAGAGAAGATTGCTAAATGCATGAGGAACCTTTGTATTGATTCCATATTGACATTGGGGAAGGTGAGATGTTGGTGAAAACATTAAAACTTTTCTATGGTTGTGGTATCTTTTTCCAGATCATCTTTTCTATACATTTTATTCTCTCAAGGATCCAAATTTGAAATTTTCTGTAAGTATTGATGGGCACTTCCTGACCAAACCTGTGTCTGAGCTGCTCCAGAAGCGTGAACTCCTCACTGTACCTTTCATGACTGGTGTTAATAATCATGAAGGGGGATTTATCCTTCCTGATGTAAGTTTTAAGATCTTGGTCACATTTTAGATCACTAACAAGCATTTCTTTAGTGCTGTAATAATAAATGCCTCACATGCTTAAGTTTGGTTTTATTTCTTTAGACACTTGCTCCTCCAAACTGGAAGGAAGGAATGGACCGAGAGCAGGTTGCAAACATGGTGTTTTTCTTCTACCCGCTGGTACGATTCACATTGTCTGATATTTCAATGTTATGTTTAATATACATTTTCAAATGTTTCTGACATACTTTCCTGCTCTTTTCAGCCTGAAGATGGACCCATAAGAGAGTTAATTTTAAAAGAATATATTGGAAGTGGTGAAGACCGAATCAGAAACAGAGATGGAATGACTGAGATGCTTGGAGATTTCTTTTTTAACATTCCAGCCATTAAGATAGCAAATGCTCATAGAGGTATTTTCTTTAAGGCAAATACAAAGTTGAAGTCTTTTTTCTTCTTTTATTTTTTTAAACGAATATTACACCAATTACTAATTTATGCCCCACCAGATGCAGGTGCTGCTGTGTACTTGTACGAGTATCACCATGCTCCCAAGTTCCTCCAGAAACTAAGGCCCAGCTTTGTCAAAAGTGACCATGCAGATGAGATCTTCTCTGTGCTTGGATTTTGCTTCACAACGACCCACGTGAAGCTAACTGGTAAGTTCAACTGAGCCACTGTAGAGAATGGGTCAGCCTCAGAAAGACTGGTGTAGTGGCCTAATATAAAACACACACAAACCTACCTTGAACATATCCATGCATATTAATATTAAAATATTTACTATTCAGTGTTGAAAAATCCTTATGTTGCATTAGTTAACTAAATATTTTTCTGTTCCACAGATTTTATTTTTAAAATGATTTAGATGAATTTCAGAAAAGATGTTCACATGCATTTAATTGCATGAATACGATTCACTTGTTTTTTTAACTATGTAACTGACCTTAAATGAATATACTGCAGCAGACAAATATTGCTGTAGACAGCAGCAATATTTGTCTGCTGTAATTTTGAATGGGTCTCTTCCATCAGAAGTAGAAGTAAAAATGCTTAAATGAATAACAATGACCTTTTTGGTCTCTGTATGGCATATCATATGTAATAAACCCTGCTTTTCACACAAGAGCCAGCAGAGAGAGGCAAAGATATGCAATTTGATTGACATGAAGTAAAGACATTTTTTTGAAATTGTTTATAGTTTAGTTTTAAGTTCCAAGAAAGGAAAAGCCAAATGTCCATCAGCTTTTCAGCATCAGACTTCCCTACCAGACAGCATCTGTGTGGTCAATAGCTGAGGGACAGAAGGCAGAGCGACCCAAAGGAACCGAAAACCGGTCCTACATATTGCTTCTGACTAACCTAAAGTCCACAGTCTGCGACAAATTTCTGTTAATATAATCTCAAAACGAAGAACTTTTGATTAATGCAGGTAAACGGTGTATTGTGTAAAAATGTGTGGGGTTTGTCATTCATAAGAACAACAAAACATTTGGAGCACCAGACTGATTCACTGCTTCGTTACCAATTTAGATCCATGCCCTGAAGAGGAGCAAGAGTTGAGCAGAGTTATAATGAACTACTGGGGCAACTTTGCTCGCACAGGGTAAGAGCAAGTGTTTACTAAGTGCAGAATGCACAGATCAAAAAGTTGAAGATGTTGTTTGTTTGTAGGTGCCCCAATGGGAACGGCCTCGTCAACTGGCCTAAATATGGAGCAGATGAAAAGCAACTGTCTATTGATTTAAAGAAGCAAGTTCCAGTCCAGGTGCCTAGGAAGGACCGGTTCATCTTTGTGACCCAGACTCTGCAAAAAAAGATGGAGCAGCATAGGAAATGTATACCTTTATTTTTTTATTCTTATCAGAGATTTTATGATCAAACAATAATTAAAACAAAAGTGTTAAAATAGAATTCTGATTAATTTCTAAAATCCTAACAGCACCTGAGGTCCAAACAAAGCTTGGCCGACTGAAAGGCCAGTATGTGAGTGTAAAGGGGAAAGTGAGCGGCGTCCACAGCTTCCTGGGCGTCCCCTTTGCTAAGCCCCCCCTCGGCCCCACCCTGAGGCTGGCCGCACCTCAGCCTGCAGAGGGATGGCAAGGACTGAGAGACGCCACGAAGCAACCCAACATGTATGTACTCTTCTTTTAGGATCCACTAGACCTGGAGGTTCTGTGCAGTTCTTATTCACCAGAATTTACTTTTTTCTTTTTTACAGGTGCATTCAAAATATGGACTTTGTCGACGAGCTTCTTAAAAAACTCAAGGGCTTAATAGTAGAAATCCCAGATATTTCTGAAGACTGTCTGTATCTCAACATTTACACCCCTGCAAACAGAGCTGCTGATGCCAAGCTCCCTGTAAGAAACCTTTGCTTAAACTCTGTGTGTGACTTTGACATTGAGGTTCAAAGCAAACATTTAATTCACAAGTCTCAAATGTCAAATTCTGAGGAACACAAATGGAGCATGTTTTAAAGTTGGTTAGGAATGAAGAATAGGAATTTTTGTTCTGCTCTTAACTGTGATGTACCTTCACCCTGTTTATCACCAATATGCATATTGGTGATTCCAACTTCCTCAATTGTAGACTTTGTAAAGATCTTAAGTAGGACTATCACTGAAAATGTTATTTAATTTCAATTAAAATTCAAGTTACTAAAATTTTAATTCAAGTAACTTGAATTTTAAACGGATCAATTGTACACGAACTTGTTGGATTTATTTAATTTGGTTAAGTTTGATTATGGCTTACAGATGATGAAAATTCAAAACACTCAGTGTCTGGGTAAATTAAATAATACATAAAAATGTATTACTAGTTGAGGAAACCAGTTTACTTGGATGCATGTCTATGGACTGTACATCATATGTACTCAAAAGTCTTTCTGTTTGAATTACTGCATTAACGGTGGTGATCAACCTATGACTGCTTGCTGAGGTGTTAATATTAATCCCAGGTTGGTTTGATTTCTGCCTTCGGCTCATCTGACTTGTCGACTCTTGGATCTCATTATTTTTCTTGTATCATTATACTCATCAGATTCTTTGTGGAGATTGAGGTCATATGCTTTGGAATATTAAAAATTGGCAAATTACTCAACAAATGAGTTCTACTCCTATCTCAGGTCATGGTGTGGATCCACGGCGGAGGCTTTCTTCTTGGGTCCGCGTCGGCGTACGATGGTTCTGCTCTAGCTGCGTACCAGGATGTGGTTGTGGTTCTGATCCAGTATCGACTGGGACCTCTGGGCTTTGTCAGGTAAATAAGTTACTGAAGCATGATTGGAAACACATAGGGATTGCATTTTGGTGATTTGGATTTGATATTAAAAAAAAAACTTTATTATATACAGCACTGGAGATGAGCATTTGCCAGGAAACTTTGGCCTTTTGGACCAGATCCAAGCCCTGCGGTGGATAAAGGAGAACATTCACAGCTTTGGAGGAAACTCAGATTTGGTCACCATATTCGGGGAGTCTGCTGGTGGTGTTAGCGTTTCACTCCTGGTATGAAGTCATCAGAAAACATTTCTCTTTGTTGTCATTACCAACACCAACACTCTTTCTAATTTGCTCTGCCATTTAAATCCTCAGCTTCTGTCTCCACTGTCCGATGGCCTGTTCCACCGAGCCATTGCTGAGAGTGGCACAGCTGCAATGGATCTCCTTGTTGTTAATGATCCTGTCCCAGTGATGCAGGTGAGATATTTTTATTGTTGTGTATTATGATTTAATATCTTGTTTCCAAAGAAACGAATGTATCTTTCTTCAGGCGGTTGCAAACGCATCAGGATGTAGCCTTGGGTGCACAGAGAAGATTGCTAAATGCATGAGGAACCTGGACATTGACACCATAATGGCATTAGGGAAGGTGAGATGCTGGAAGGAGAAAAATAAAATCTTCAGTTTCTGCAGGTTTTTTTTATAACCTTTCCACTTTCTTTTTTTTAACACATCTTATGCTCTCAAGGATCAAAATTTAAGGTATCCTGTAAACGTTGATGGACACTTCCTGACTGAGCCTGTGCCTGAACTGTTCAGGAAGCACAAACTCCACACTGTGCCATTTATGACTGGCATTAATGATCATGAAGGAGGTTATGTTCTTTCTGATGTAAGTTTTCAATGCTTATGGGCATTTCAGACCACTGATTCTTCTTTTTTTTTGTTCTTTGTTTTAATTATGCCAATTCTAAGTTTTATCTGTTTTCTGTAGCACTATGCTCCACCAACCTGGACTGAAGGAATGGATCAAGAGCTGGTCAGAAACATCCTGTCCGTCTTTTACCCCCTTGTAAGACTCTTGTTGTCTGTTGTGGTAACCTGTAAATATATTTATAACACTTCAATATTTTTATTCTTATGGGATTTTTTTTAGTCTCTTCAGAGATCATTGTCCTGCCTGTATTAGGTGTCAGTGTTCCTAAGGTTGGGAACCACTGGATCTGATTGACCAACACAAAGTAGTGCATATTTTTGAGGTGGAAGGAAAGTTGTACAGTTTTCCTGTATGTTTTACAAATGCTTGCATCTGCATTTGAATGACTTTACTGACACTTTAAGGTTATTGAGAGGTTTAAAATGGGATGAGGTCATAAAACATTTCAAGCTTTCAACAAATCAAGGGGTACTGCTCAACTCATCTCATGGGAATGAAAAGTATATATAGCACACATGTAACACAATGAAACATGGTAGTAGCAGAATCACGTTCTGAGGAAGCTGGTCAGAACGACTGAGCTAAATTCATGGTATTTCTTGAAGACCTCTTGTTAGAAGCCGCCAATGACTTGAGATTGTGGCAGAGGTTCAAGCAGGACAATGGTTTAGATCAAAGCAAATTGAATTGTTCGAATTAGGCTTTTAAATGAGCAAAGCTGGTAGAGGGACTATAGCCTGATGGCTTTATTTCCAATAGTAAGTGGTGGTACACATAGCATGCACCATTTCCCTTCTGCAATTATGTACAGCTTTGTGGGAGGTGATCATGTAAATCCCAATGAAACATGGATACAATTTGTTGTTTTATAACGTGAAGAAATATAAGGAGTGTGAATACTTCAGCATTTCTTTCCTTGCACAATCAGGTTTTTTTCATAAATTGTTTCTCCTTTCAGCCTGAGCAGGCGGTCATCAGAGACTTGATTGTTAACGAATACACCGGATCTGGTGAAGACCGCATCCGAAACAGAGATGGGTATACGGAGCTGCTCGGAGATTTCTTTTTTACTATTCCAGCCATTAAAGCGGCAAATGCTCACAGAGGTATTTTTTCCCATGCAAGGAATCTATACACTGGACATTTTTCTATCGTTGTACTTCCCAAAGATTGACACTTGCATATACCACCATCAGATGCAGGCGCCGCTGTGTACTTGTACGAGTATCATCATGCTCCCACAATTCTGCAGAAAATAAGGCCAAGCTTTGTTAAATGTGACCATTCGGATGAAATCCTAACGGTGCTGGGACTTTGCTTCACAACTACCCATGTAAAGTTAGCTGGTAAGTGCATCTAACTTACCCCCAGATATTTAATACATTTGTGCATTTTTGCCTAATGACACCAATGTTTACTTATTAATTTAGATGGATGTCCAAAAGAGGAGGAAGAGTTTAGCAAAATCATGATGAACTACTGGGGCAACTTCGCTCGCACAGGGTAAGAGCGGCTGCTTATTCAAAATACAAAGTACACACAGATAATGCAAAGTTTAAAACCATATTTGTTTGTAGGTGTCCTAATGGCGACGGCCTCGTCAAGTGGCCCAGGTATGGAGCGGAGGAAAAGTACCTGTCTCTGGATTTGAAGGAGCAGGTGTCTGGTCAGTCCCTCAGGAAGAACTGGTTCGTCTTTGTGACCCAAACTCTGCCAGAGAAGATCAAGAAGCTCCAGGAGAACATGGAGCACAGCGAGCTGTAGTGCAGAATCATATGGAAGTTGCCTTTCACCCCCTTGTTTTTAAATTTAAAGGGCTTATTTTTGATATTTGGAGTGTTATTGGGAAATGTATGTATTCATGTTCAATGAAAGAAATTTAAAAAATAGATTAGCAGCTTTTAATATGAAGAAAGAAAGTAGTCTTGTTGAAAAACGACACATTTTTGACATCTTTGAACATTGCTAGCCGTCCCGATTTTTGAGAGAGAGGATTTGCAAGATAGTTGGGAAATGATATTCAAAATCTGTATCATATCCTTTCTTTGTTCAGAGAGAGTAAATGACATAATAAAAAGTGCCTTCCAAGGTGAGTGAATAAGTGGGGAAAAATGCATTTCTGTTCTTTAAAATCTCTGAAAATAAAAAAAAACACAAATCTGAAACTGAAAAAATCTGGCAATAAAACAAACTGGAACTTTTTTTTTCTTTGAGAACAGAATTTTTTATCTATATATGGTGTATTTATAT
>CAEGAF010114341.1:0-92736 GCA_903067075.1 Micropoecilia bifurca
GTTCCTTTTTCCACATAATGTAACAGTAGTGTTTATGATAAAAAATAAATATATAATAATTATGTGATCGGTATCGGGGATCAGAATCGGCGATCGGCCCTCAGGGGTGATCGGTATCGGGATCGGCAGGAAAAAACCTGATCGGCACATCCCTACTACAAAATGTAGGAATATATGCTTATTGCTCGTTTTCTACACATTTGTTTTACTTATGTCTTCTGCTATATCTGAGTCACGACACTAAACTGAATCCTGATGTTGTCAAAGTCATAGTAAAGTTGTTTTTACTCATATTTTTGGCTTTCGTCATGTAAAATGAGACATTGAGACCTCTGCTAATAAGTGCTAAAAAAAAAAATCCTAATTTTATTTAAACATGTTCTCCGTAGTTGCCACTCCACCTTATATTAACTAAACGATCTGCAACTGCAGATCTGAGTGTGATAAAGACAAGAAGAAACTTCAGAGAGTCTGGAGAAGCTTTTTTTTGGTTCCTCACAATAACTCGTGTCTTACCAAAGAAGGTAAAAACTGAAACAAATAGGTCCCAAATTCCACAGAGCAACTCATTTGTTCTACATCTTAGGTGGACTGAAGAACAGAAGTACTAAGAATAATTAGTGTTGTTTTATTCTGTAATTTCAGAAGCACGGTTTGTTTAATTGGAAAAAATGGGTGGCAGTGGTTGTTATCCATGTATGCCTGATGATTTGGCTAGACCCCTGATGGAGGAAACTTCTTGACACGACCAGTGAGGAATTGGAGAAAGAAAACCAAGAACTCCAGCAGATGGTGGAACATCAACAAAGGAAGATCGAATGCTAGAAACACTGGCAGGAGTTCAAGGCAACAGGACTTGGAAGCAAAATATGACATGCTTGCAAGTGAGAATGATGCACTTCATGCTCACGTTATGCCTCTTGCTCTTGCAGAGCAAGAAAACATAGAGCTTGGACACGAGGACATGAGAGCTGAAGTGCGTTGCCTGTTTAAGAGTCTTTGTTTGAGAGATTCTCAAACAAAGACTCCGGAGGCTTTGGATGAGCTTGACAAAGGCACAGCTGTGCATTAAAAAGCGATCCAAAGACCTGGAGAGTCTTTCACAGGAGTTAGGGCATCTCCTGAGCCAGTACAACAGAGACTAGAAAGAGATCGAGTACCTTAGCCAACAAAACGTGCCTTTAAAGTCTGAAAATTCTAGGTTAAGGGAAAGATTGATTGAACAGGAGAATGAGGAACACCATAGAGAACCAGGAGAGCCTGGGACCAGTTTCAGCTCCCTGAAACTTCAGTAAGACGATGTACCAAACAGGAACACTTAGGTACTGGATACCAGCATGGATTTTCTAATCCCTCTGGTAGTTCTGGTTGGTGTAACTGGCTACCTTGCTGAAACTGGTTCTAGGTTGAGTTATTCTTGCATGTCTCTATCTAGGTATATCTTTCTCTTAGTGGTTCCAGTTAAGGTATTTCTTTGTAAGTCCTTGCTTTCCCCAAAGTGTTTCTAGTTTTCTTATTGGGTTACTTTAGGCTGTTAGTCTTTTTGTCTCTTTAGTGATTCTAGTTAGGTTATTAATCTTCTAGTTATTCTAGCTCTACATTCTTATGTTAGATCAGTCCTGTTTTTCAGTTTAGGTTTGTTTTTTCCATCATTGTCTTTTTCTCTTCTAGTTTATCAGGTTGCCTTTAGTTATAGTGTTTCTTTAGTATTAGAAGTATTTTTTTAGTTCCCTGCCTTCTTGTATTCCCCAGTATATTTTCTTAGCTTCCCTGTTGCCACCTTCTCCCTGCTGCTCAGTCAGTTGTCATGCCAACCACTCACACCTGCATCAGATTTCTCATTAAGTCAGCTCCTTTGTTCCCACTCAACTTCACAGTATTTAACCTCATTCTTACGCACAACTCACCGGATCCTTGTCTTGTGTTTTGTTCGACTTTCACCAGTGCTGCCCAGTATTGAGTTATTTTGCCGTTATTCACCTGTTCTGCTTGACTTTGTATTTTCTCAGATTATTCATTAAATTTACAAAACTAAACTTCTGCCTCCTCTTCTCTGCATTTGGGTCCAGACTTCAACCTCCAATCATGACAGTTATGGAGGGGAAACATTATTTTAGGTAGCTAATATTTGCTTTCCCCACCCTCCCTAGTAACTTTTGCAAATAAAGAGCAGATGTTTCCAAATTCTCAATGTGTGCTTGTATGATTGAGCCACCAAAAATTAGCAAATACATTTCTTTTATCCAGCAATCTCATATTTTACATTAGAGCAGAATTTTCCTGAAAGCCATCACTTCTTACAGGTAATTACAATATCAATTTTTTTATTTTAGTTTTTAAATATTGTCAGCTAATTCATCTTGGGAAAAACTGTAGACCGATATCCAGAAGATATCGCTGACACTCTACTCAAGGAAAGGAAGCCTCAAGGGGCATCGCCAAAAAATATATGAATGAATCCAACCAAGTTATCAGACAAAACATTTATTTACACAGACACTTTAGAATACTTGCCGTCTCTGTCAATGTATACATGTTCTGACTTATTGGAGAAGAAAAAAAAAAAGTGAAATCCACCAGGTTTAGAAAGTTCCTCATTGCAAGCACTTAAGACCAGTCAAGTGTGATTTCACCCCACAGCTTCTGTTGTGTTGGTGGAAGCCAATCATCTGTCCAAATGACATAAAGGAGTTTTGACCAGCGGTCAGTAGAAAATGATTATTGTCTCACAGGCAACAGAAAGACAGTGTAAAAAATTCAAATTAAATATGTTTCTTCAGTCTCGTCTTCCAACAAACTGTAAACTTTGGTTAAATCTTAATGCGACTCAAGTTAAAGTCACTTGAAATCATTCAATGAGTTGAAAGCAGCATGTTTAAGAAAGAGGTCGTTTGAAAACGTGGAAGAATCGTGGATTCTTGAGAGGAGAACAAATCTGGATCTGACGAAGCAGACTGCAGGCAAATCGGTCAGAAAAACTGAGATGTCAAATCCCCACCAACACCCAAAAAAACATTTATTGTATTTGTTTAATCTCAAGTAAAAATGTGTAATAAATAATTAATTTGTAATGTTTACTAATTTTAAAAAAACAATTGAGTGAAAGGTAAACACGTTGTACACCTTCCCCATCTCTTTGCTTCATGTTGGAAACAAAGATGGACTATATGGCGATTCTCCTTTGTTATGGAGTTAAATAATGTGGATTATTAATTAAACTGTATAGAATGCGCTCCAGGTGGTCCTAAAAACACTTCCATCTTGTCCGGTCACTGTTGGTGTTTTGGACCAACAAACTCATAATAAAGGTCACAGTCAGGACTGTTGAGATGTTATAAACAACAGATGCTCTTGGACTCAACGCTCTGAATGTCAAAATAATCCTAGGGCGATACTAATGTAACTAATGTACATTTTTGAGACAAATTTTCATTTCAGATACAAAGTTGACATTTTGGATTTTACTGGAGAAGTAAAAAAAATTAACCTAAACAAAGCAAAAAAAAAAAAAGAAGTAAAAAATAAATAAATAAATAGAACAGTGGCCTCCTGTTCAAAGGTTTATGTGGTGCCATCATAGCAGGGTTTGTGGAGCAGCGGCTGTCCGCTCTGGCCCTTTCAACATTCGGACAGAGTCATGCTGGACTGAAGATGGAGACGTTGTGCTGGCCGTCATTGCAGAGCAGTGGCCGCGGCCACCGGGCTGCTCATGGCGTTTGTGTTGGCCGATAAGACGGTGGAGCCGCTGAGAGGGCCGAGGGCAGTGGAGGCCGGCAAGGCAGAGATACCTAATGTGGAGACAAGCAGGTAAAAAGTGGGCAAAACGACCAGAAGCAATTATCATGGTAGACTAGAAGCTATTGACAGGCTGCTATAGCAGAAACAAGAGCTGCGCAAATCATTATCTCTATTCTGCTAACGTCAAAAGAAAAACAAAATCGCAATTTCGGTGTTTCCGTTAAATAAGAATTGAAATTAAAATCACACGTCAATAAGTTAGTTTACGTAATAAGTCTTTAAAAATCATGGCAGCGACAAATGTTGGTTACACAAGACATTCATAACTCAGCCAAGGCGTCAGAGACGTCGGCGTCTTATTCCGGCGACGGAGTGACAAGCCCCACCCAGTGGCAACTACACATTATTCAGGTGGATGTGAAAACATACATCGGCACAGTTTAAGAACTGTAAAACATTTTTGTCAGATTCCACCTATTCTACTTGAAATGAAGAGAAACATTAAGATATATTGAACCGGAATAATCAAACACAATCAGCAATAAAGGGAACAGGAATGACGAATTACAAAACTCAACTTTTCATTCCGCAGTCGGTCGTAGCAGATGGCTACTCATACTGAACTGAATTCAACTGCGGTTTGATACAGAAAAAATAGGAAAGCCTTTTTCAGAAATGTGACAATAAGAGTGAAGCATGTCGCCTCACCAGTGACCATGCTGGCTGCAGTAACAGCAGGGTTACCGCCTGGCAAGTTGGCTGATCCAGCCATACAAGACTGTTCCTTCACAATGGAGACTGTGAACAACAAGCAATATGAATGAAAAAATAGGTTGGTTGTTTTTTAAATCCCACTCTCATTGTGGATTAAAACTGCGCCCTGGGACTCTTACAGAAATACGGGTGGTCCATTGCCTCGCGGGCGGTCACTCGGGCCTGGTGGTCGTAGCGCAGAAGCTTGTCGAGGAAATCCAGAGCCTCGGCGCTGACCAGGTGCTGATTCTCGCTGTGGACGAAGCGCTCCCATCGTTTACGAGAATGTCTACAGGGAAACAAACAGCTTTCAAATAGACTGTCCTGCTATGATTAAATTATCTTAAGGAAGCCTCTTTTATACACAAAATCTTAACAAGTACTTTTGGTTTAGTTTTTAGTGTAAATGTCTTAGTCCACTTGAAATAAGACAAAGTAACTGACAACTAACTTTACAACAAGATAGAGGCTTGTTTTAAGTCAATATTTTCTTAATATTGATGAAAAACTGGCAGATAAATTAACTTATAACATGGAAAATATAGTCTACCAATGGATCTAGTACTTTTTCATCAATATTAATGAATAATTTACTGAAAACAAGCTCCTATGTCTTTCTGGATAGTCACTTGTAAGTTATTTTAATTTTATTTCAAATATACTAAGATATTTGAACTAAAAACTAGACCAAAATGACTCGGTAAGATTGTGTGTTTTTGCAGTGTAGATCCAGCTTCACCAGTGGATGTCATGGTCAGAAAAGGCCAGCGGTAACCAGTTTAACATCCCGTCTCTGAGGGAAACGACTCGTACCTTCCCAGAATGTCATTGAAGCGAGGTTCCAGCTCGATGCTGTACTTGTCAATATAGTCATAGAGATCTTCTGTTCCCAAAACTTTGGCTATTCTCACTAACTGGATGAGAACAAAACAGGAGCAATCTTGTCAGTACAGAAATAAAAAATAAACCTTGTTGAAGAGAAAGATAAACACATGTGAAAATTACAAGTATTATTGTGTGGGCAACATCCTCAGAATATATTTCTGAGAATACACAATATACAAAGCAAAAATTGAAATCTGTTATTAACCAACTTTATAACTCCAGTGGTGAACTGTGACTCTCTGATCAAAGAGCAAAGAAACAATAACAAAAAAGGTAGTGGCTGACTTCTCACACATCCTGAGGTAACCGCTAACCAGTTAGCTTTTGAAAACAGAAGTTGCAGTCCAGGTCAGCCACTCCTTTTAAAAACTGTAGTTGTGACAGGAGGAAATATAAAAGTCCCACCAAACAGGAGCTAAATAACGACAACTCAACTGTCAAAGATTAACAACCAGCCGTTTGCTGTACACTTTAGTTTTACTTGAGTCATTTTGTTATGAAATATTCCTACTAAAATGTTCTTCGTTCAGTTGGTAGAGAATTCAGACAAACATGTTTTAACCAAACATTCCCCAGACACACACACACACACACACACACACACACACACACACACACACACACACACACACACACACACACACACACACACANCACACACACACAAACACACACACACACACACACACACACACACACACACACACACACACACACACACACACACACAAGCAGGTTTTGTTAAAGTTCCGTAATTTTTTTTATTGAAATAAAGAGCTTTGGAAACATTTTCTTTTGCCTGTTTTATTTTTATTTTAAATATAAAACATTTTCTATATTTACGGCCATTTTTGGTTTTTCAGTTTTTTTGTCAGAAATAGTGCTAAATGTAGCAAGAAAGTTGCTGAGTTGAAAAAAATGTGGTGACTATTGTCAACTGCAAATGTGCAGACATGACCTGGTGGGCGGGGCTAAAGGTCAAACCTCTGTAACAGGAAAACAGAAGAGGACAGTGGATGATTTTTAGACCTTTGCTGAGGTAGACAAGATCGGCTTCACATCTAAGCATCACATAAATTAAGGAAATTGATGCACCCTTACCTTACACTAGAGTCACAGTTAATGGCACAAATTCCAGTTATTTTATTTTTTTTTACTCATCAATCAGAATGTGTGTTCTTGTAACCATGTCAAATAAAATGACTAAGACAACTATTGTACCCGCTGAGCCCCAGTCGTCTCTACAGACATCTGATCAGCATGTCGCTAACCAGAACAACACACGATTCACTATAAAAGCATTTAGAAGTTTGTGGGATTCAAAGACGACGACAAAACAAAAAGAAAAACATCAACCAACAATAAAAGCAGCGTGCGTAGTTCTCACCGTCATAGAAAATACATTTTGTGCTCTTTACCTGATCGTAGTTGTCATGACCGTGGAAAAATGGTTCCTTCCTGAAGATCATGCTGGCCAACATGCAGCCCAAGCTCCACATGTCCAGACTGTAGTCGTACATCTGCAACAGAGTGTAAGAGTTAAAGTACCTGAACCGTTTAAAACATGGAACAAACCCAAACATTTCCAACATCACTTTTCAAAATGCCTATTTTTAACTCGCATATTGTAAACTCATCGTGTGAAACAAGAAGTGATAATAGTTTAAAATTCAAACAAATGGGCAGAGTCTGTAATAATTCTCAAAGTTTAGATCAGTATCTGCTTTTGTTGTCCTCCCATCAAAGGGAACTAGCAACTCAGTCAAAAATAATCCAGGCACTAATGATGCTTGATGCCACCGATTTCCTTTCCGATCCAATACAGAGTAAAATCGAAGCCGGTATCGACAATACTGATCCGATACTTTGTGTAAAAACACTAAATTTGCTTGTTAAATCTGAAAAAAAAGTGTCATTCAAATCCTGGCTTCATATAATGAACACAAGACATCCCTCTAATGTATTCATTTTAAACTTAGAAGTACTTTGAGATAGCAGCATAATTTATTATAGCTAAGCTATTTGAACAACAGCAGAAAATCATACAAAATATGTGAAAATGTTTCATACTTCAAATAAAAAAAGGAAAATTGGTAAAGTGATACGCCTACTGAAATAAATGCCTGTGTAATTTTTAAGAACTACTACAAAATGAAAGCTGAAACAGATCCATGTTTGAGCAGCAGCAGCACTTGGACATTACATCCTTTGTGCATTACACACTTACCAGGTGGAAGAAAAAGTAGTGCCACCTAAACCGTGTGTCATTTAGGCACAATCTCAATAATTTAGACACTTTCTAACCTGCTCTTGTTCTGCAACATTATCTCAAATGACTGAAATATTGAAAGTGTTGATACTTGGATTTGAGAATTGATATTGATATTTCAGTATGGATCCGGCCAACCAGCTTCTCTATCACTCAATAGAAGCAACAAACGGTGCCTCACTCAATATTTTTCATTTCAAATCTCTGATTATGAGTTTTTGGTTTTTAGTACTACACAACAGGAAACAGAGTTTCAATGATCATTTTAATTGACTAAAAGTTTTGCTCCAGTTTAAACAATATATATACATATTAATTGCTTTACATGCGTCACATGATGCTCAATGAGAATCTAGCTGCTGGCTAGCTAATCCAAGCCAACGTGAAACTACCTGGTAGTCCACCAAGAGCTCCGGTCCTTTGAAGTAGCGCGAGGCGACTCTCACATTGTACTCCTGTCCTGGATGGTAAAACTCTGCCAGGCCCCAA
Organism: Micropoecilia bifurca; assembly: GCA_903067075.1. NCBI lineage: Eukaryota > Metazoa > Chordata > Actinopteri > Cyprinodontiformes > Poeciliidae > Micropoecilia > Micropoecilia bifurca. The sequence goes on from CAEGAF010114341.1 coordinate 8,135, forward strand.
TCAATAAGCCGCAGCTGTGAGAGCAAAAACAGGAGGTTACGATCCGTCGTGACGGACCTGTTGGGTTTTTACTGGCCAGCAATGATTTCTGTTCATCCTCCATGTCTGATTATTCAGGTTTTTCTTTAGCGCGTGCAAACCGATTCCGTCTCATTCGACAATTCAATGTAACCGTCATCAAACGGAAAACATATGAAAGAAAACGCTGGTGTTGGTCACACATTATGGAGAGATTTTGGTTAGATTGTTGTCGACCTTTCGATGCTCGTGGTCGATCATGACGTTATGTGGCTTCACATCTCTGTGCATGATTCCCATGCTGTGGCAGTAATCGAGAGCCTGCAGACGACATGGCATAAACATGACGTTTACACACATACAGGATGGTGTACAGAAGGTAAATGAAAAAAAAAAATACAGCCAGATTGACTGATCATCATCATCTTCATCTAATATTTAAAAATTACATCATCAGGCAAGCAAAAATATAAAGTTAAGTGGGAATTTTGGAATTTTAAAGACCCAAATGGCAGTAATTTATATAAGGAGCATAAAATAAGAAAGCATGCAAAAGGACATTTTCCAAATCAGTTTCTTTCAATAATAATAATTAAAAAAAAGTATTAAATTTTAACAAAAACATCAGATGTGTGTGTGTCTGGTGAAATTTTGGTTAAAACATGTTTGTTCTTCATTCAGTGGGTATAGAATCCTGAAATTTTACTCAAGTAGGAGTCAAAATACAACAAGGTCATTGGCTAGAATACTGACATTTAATGAAAGGTAAAAGGCTAAACATAAAATAGAAACATTTGACATTCAGTTCTGTTTTTTTTTTTGTTGAAATGCCACTTTTTTATCTGAGCGGCTGAAATAAAAACTCAGCCGTTGCTTACGGTTCGGATGGAAATTTCATTTTTTAAATGGCAGGAATCTTATCATGGTAGTCAATAAAAATCAATAACTGTTTCATTCCTAGTATGAATAATTCGAGGCTCAACACAATGTTAACTGTTGTTTATTGTTGTTTGACTGCATCATTTTCCAAGCACACAAAACTCACCTTGAGGATCTCGTACATGTAGAAGCGAATGTCATAGTCTGTCAGAGTTTGGTACAGTTGCTACGAATCAAAACAGTCATTAAATTAGCTATTTTAAACTGATTACACACATTCAAAAAGCAGGTACAGTACTCTGCATCATGACAGCTGAACTTATAAAAAAATGAAATCAAAAGACAACACACACACTCACACACACACTGGAGAGTAGCACATAACATGCACCACAATGAAGAAACGGTTCAGTTAAAGTTCTGTTCTCACCTTAAAGTCTGTGTTGTTTACATGCTCAAAGACCAGAGCAGGTGTCCGGGACTAAAACAACAAAAAAACAAAAAACAGAATGAAACTGGTTTGTATTTGAGTTTTGTCAATTTAAAACAATTTCATCCATGTAGTCGGAGCCTCTGCGTAAACTCAAACAGGAAGGGAAGCTGTGGACATGCAGACACCAATAGCACTGGGTACAAATCTACTGGGATGGTTTTAAGGTTTTCATATTGATAAGCATGTTCAGCCGTTTCCTAGGTGACTAATCATGATAGCAGGGCTCTCTCTCCGGGAAACATGCAACATGACAGGAAGAGGTCAAAACGCGAGCAAGGTGCTGTGATTGGATGAGACGTACTGCATCACTTCCGGTTGGACTGTATGAAACTGTTTGTGTTTGAAACTCTCTTCTTGATTTGATCTCATTTCTATGTCCTGAGACCTTACTGGTTTATTCCACCACATAAACACGTTAAAGACATTTCCTGTTGCTACATTTACCTTTTGGTGGCGACCATGATAGGAGTTTGTTCTCCTTCTATCTCGGAGTCTCCTCCTCTTTCTTGCTCTGTGTGTGTCAGATGTTTAACTACTCCACTTCCTGCTTTAGTGATTATAATAACGATCTTTCTGATTGGCTGACAGTCGATTTGTCAAGCTGCTAAACTCCTCTAGCTAGTGTGGCAAGTGCAAATGGACGAATTTCCGACATGAAACAGACAGGGAACCCGGAGAACACTGCTGCTGCTCGTCCTATCAAAACATTTCTGTGTAAAGTGACCAGAACGCTACTTTTTGATCAATTAAATTGGGGACAGTTACCTATTTTGCAAATGTACATCTTATGAGAGAGCCCAGGAACACTAAGACCAGCGGTGTCCAAACTTATTTTGGCTTCTGGGCCACAAATTTAAAGTTGTAGCCTACTGATGAGCATCAACAAACTAAACATATTATATTATTTTAATGAAACAAGCAGAGTGGTTTGATTTCTGTAGGACAGTGATCTGTGGATTATTGTAGAATAGAAACTTTAAAAAAGATAAAGGTTTGACCAATTAAAAGGAAAAAAACAACAGCAAACATTGGCAAAGTAAATTTAGGGCGTTATGGAAACGTCATGGAGGACCGCCTGCAATTGTTCCGAGGACCGCAAACGGCCCCTGGGGCTACGCTTTGGACACCTCTGATTTAAAACTACTGGCATAGCAACCACATAAATCTATCCATAGCCAGGACTCACTTAGCCATATACTTACAAACACACATTTCCCAAGCCCCACAGAAAACGATAAGCTGGTGCAAGTGGTAGGTTGGCAACTCTATTGGTACAGCAGTGACATTTCAGAACCCTAACAACAATCACTGTCGTAAACAGAAAAAACAAACCAAAGTGTGCTATATGTACTTACTACGGGGTCCTTTACTATATCGATGAGAGAAATAATATTAGGACCTCCACGCAGGTTTTCTAAAATCTTGATCTCGCGTTTGATTTTCTTCTTCTTCACTGGCTAAAAAGAGAAATCGTTAATCAGCGTTAGAAAAATCCGACGAGCGACCTTTCACTTTGCTAAGGCAGTGTCCCGGCAGGGCTTACCTTTAGGATCTTTACCACCACCTTCTCGTTGTTGGTGATGTTTACTGCCTCGAAGACTTCGCTGTACTTGCCACGTCCCAACTTGCGCGCCAACTGAAAGTCATCTTGATTTCTTGGAAGAACGAGAGGACATGTCACTTTTCTCGACGAGGACTTTGAAAGTGTTGATCATAAAATGTCCCGAGTCACTTACCCCCATTCCACAACATGTGACTCATAGTCCCAGTACTCCCTCGGGCGATGAGTGTTGACCTCTGTGTACACTCTTGCCCGGCTTGGCAAAGGCCCCGACATGTCCGACAGCTTGGCAGTGGCAGCTTAGGCCAAGGTAGGCTGGGAAGAAGGGAAACGGGGGGCTGGGGTGGGTGAAGGGTCTGGCTGAGGATGAGGAAGGGTAAGAGGTGAGGCCCCCCAAAGGTACAGTGGAGTAACTGACAGAAGACGAGATGACAGAGAGAGAGCAGAGAGTTAGGTTGGACTAGAAGAGAAAATATTCAGGTCAGTTCACTTACACACAATAAACGTCAAACAATTCTTTTTAATTTTATAATTCAATCACATAGAAAGGATCTTAATACAAATGGGAACACGAAGACAAAATACGCTTCAACACAGCCGTGAAAGTCCTTCAGGTTTCCTCCCAGTTCCGGCAGAGCTCAACATGTAGTGATGAGCGAATAGCGCCATCTAGTGTTCGCAACGGTTCTTTTAAGGCAAACTTTAAAATAGCGGGCCTCTCGTCGTCGCTGCGTGCTTTAAAGAGACATTAAATACTAGATGGTAGTTATCGCGATAATGGATTATCTGTGGACACGCAGGAACAAAAGCAACATTTACTAAACTTTAACTTCCAAGAAGGACGTCACTATTATTAATATAATAACTTGGTGTTCTTCAGTCCCACGTTGTCAGGATGTGTTAGCAACCAGACTCAGCAGTTCTGCACACTGAAAAGCTGCCTCGTATTTTGAGAGCTTTTCCTTCCAGCACATGTTGAGGTGAGCAGCAGATTATCGTCTCGACGCTTCGCCGTTGCAGTAGCTGCTAATCACAGGAAAACATCTGACGCTCATTTCCAGAGTCATTCCTGTTACAAGCAGCGAGTTAAGCAAATATTTACCCTGTTTATTAATCTGCCGAGCGAAGTCGATTTCGATGAGCCATCAGTCCTGACGACGGTTCGGTTTCTGCCGTATCAAAGACAAATCTAACCCACCGCATCTACGGTCCTAAATATTGTAACGGAGGCCGAGGAGGGACAACCTTGTCCTCAGAGGCGAGTCATCTCCGCAGGAATATCAATTGTTTTATGTGAAAAGATGCTATAAATTATTTATGAAGAATTACGAACCGAATCAAGAGAAAGTTATATTTTAACAATTTATTAATAGGTAGTTTTATCTGAACATTCTGTCACAACTGGCCCTACGAGGACATTCATGATGTAGATGTAACTCAACATGAAATGAGTCTGACACTCCAGGTCGGTCTTGTTCTTAATAGGCTCACATTTTTAATTTGGTGAACATTCCTGCTACCTTATTATCACTTCTGGTCCACTGACATCAAAATGCACAAATAATCACCAAATTGTGCTATATAAAAAATAATTTTATATATATATATATATATATATCTTTACTGTTAACAGTATTTACATAGACAAATATACAATGACATTAACATTGGTTGGTAATCTATGATACATTTTTACTGTTTAATGATTTCATAGCAGTATGAAAGAAAATGTTATCTTGTTTCTTGAGAATAAGGAAGCAGCTCAAATGGGATGTTTACTGTCTGCTATAATCTTTCGCATAATTCTGCCTCCGGTGTATTTCACTTATTAGAATCAAACCTAATTTATCTATAAGATTAACGCAGACGTGGACATAAAACACTTTCGGGGATCGGGATAAAGAGACCCTAAGCGAAACAAAACCCGAATCTCGATAAAAGTATTTCATTTTTTTTATTCACTTAAGTTATTTATTTACTTTACTAACTTAAGTTATTTATTTATAAGCCTCTGATGCCATCGTGAGAATATCACTCCGCCCGCCAGGGAGCAGCATACGATACGCAGAGACTAAAGGCCTCAAAATGGAAGAATGGAGTAATGTAACATAGAGCGGAGAGAGCGTCATCGAAAGCAATTTTATCAATAACTTAATTTTATGTGTGCTGTGTAATATTAAATCTTCGGAGAAACTTAATCAGCGCTGCTGTTGCTGTAGAGCGAGCTGTGACAAACAGGTAACAATAGGCCATTAGCTAGGCTAGGTTCTGCCTCAGGCTAGCGCTGACTCTTGCCGTTACTCAGGAAAAATGGCTATTTAGCTACTTGTTAGGAAAAAGCGTTGTGGTAAATTTCCCGAAAAGGTATAAACAGAGGTTACCAAACGTTAGCATGAAAGCTAATATGTTTCTGGCGTTACCTTCAGTTGTGAGCGAACAGGGGCTAAGTGCGCAAAGTGCTGCAGCTAACCTAATGTAGCCTACAGCTGCTAGCTTTGTGCTTAACGCTTCCATTCATTGGAAGTGTCCTGAACATCCCGTTCACATTTTGAGAGTCCATTCACGACGCGTTTTTAGGGAAAATATATTAACGTTTACTCATAACATTTTTGTTAAACTTGTCTTTGTTAAGACGTCACGCAGTTTACCGTTAATTATTGGTTTTGTTTGAGTCCTTGTTGTCAACTGCCAATTCTATTTTAAATAAAACGCTCGTTGCCAACATCATCACTGATGAACAGATTTGCACTTATTAGCGCTTTCAAGCAGATGTGAACTGTAGTCATATATTCCTCCACATAGCTTAGGGAAGACATTCCAGTCAATTTGGGCAGCTGTTCTCACTGGAGCTCCGTTTCTGCAGTTAGCGATGGAGCCATCAGAGGACACTGGATCAAACTGGGCTTCCCAGGAGGTCAACCCTGTGTTCCTGCAGCAGCTCCGAGAGCTGGACATCCCTGAGGAGGCAGCAAAACAGGTGGGGCAGCACTGCTGACCTGTGGACTTCACCTAATAACACATACATGCAGTTTTTCCTGATCTTTCTCGTTGCTTCGCCTCGCTCCAGGCACTACTGCACACTCGGAACGTGTCGGCTGAGGAGGCGGCCATGTACTACTTCAACAAACTGGAGAATGAGGTGCCCATAAGATAGCCTTAGTCCCCTGCAGGTACACATTGGTACGTTAGACCCAGTAGAGATTGTCCAAAACCAAATCTGAGTGTGTGTCTGTCTTGGGTCTAACACACAGGAGGAGGGGGACGAGGACCTCATGTTCAAGATGGTGTTTGTGGTGAACATGGACCTCGGCATGGGAGTCGGAAAGGTAATGGTGGAAAGAAAGCGCAGCCTCTGCCAATTGAGCAAGTTTCTGACATCGTTTGAGTCTGACATTAAGTCTCCACAGCACAGATTCCAACAAGAAATGATTTATTAAAGATGAGAGGCAAAAATGTTAAGTTTGTGTAGAATTGAACGTAAACCTAAAATCCCTCAATTTACACAGAATACAGTAAGCAGAGTGAGTTGAAGGGGTTTCTTTGTTTCAACACAACTAAATGAATGGAACAGAATGCTAGATGCAATTTAGCCGTTTCGTTACAGCATAAAGAAGTTTTTCTGGGGGGGAAAAAAAATCACTATAGGATAAAAAGAGCTTTTATCTGTTGGTGTGTACTTTCAATTGGCATTTTTAAAAAACATTTTGGAGTTTTATTTAATCTGTCCTCATTTTAAGGCTCAAAAATGGCTCCACACAAACATACAGTGCGGAGAGCTGTGCTCAGTATTGATTTAATGCCGGTTCCCGTGGTGGTTTTGTGTTTGGGAGCTACTGAAGTCGGGTCTGACTGTGTGTAGATTGCAGCCCAGGTGGGCCATGCGGCGGTGGGCTTGTACCAGGCTCTTCAGGAGAAGAACAGCTGGCGGGAGATGGCCTGGAAGTGGGACCAGAATGGGTAAGACCCATGCAGATCATGGCTAATTTAAAACCCAAACCTGATAGATTTTTGTTCATCCTTCTAATATTTGTTTCATCCTTTTTGTGTGTCGAGATAATTTGCTTGTAACTCGTATGATTTTTAGTTTACAGCCTTCTGTAAAAGCGCTCTTTTTTCCTGTCAGGATAGCATTACTATGTTTTTTATGCTTTTGGCTCCTCACATTGGTTTGGTTTGCAAAAGGTGCAAATATCAGCAGCAGACTTGGGTTTAAAATGTCATTTTATTTAACAGCTGCAAAAGAGTTCTTAGTGAAATTCTTTTCAGGATGCAAATGAGTTTGCTGTTCATAACAGGGCCAAGAAGGTGGTGCTCCAAGGCACTAATGTGGCTCATCTGCTGGAGCTGCAGGCTCTGGCCCTGAGCCTCAACCTGCCCACCTACCTGGTCCAGGATGCAGGTCTCACCCAGGTAGCCATCGAAAAGAAAAAACTCAGAATTTTAATACAATAGTTGGAGTAACAACGGTCTATGCAGGTGGAGTCCGGCTCCCGCACCATCCTGGCTGTCATGGGAGCAGAGGAGATGGTGAACAACGTCACCGGCAGCCTGAAGCTGCTCTGAGAACAAGTCTCTGCAGTGGCACACGACCACCAGGAGGGGGCAGCCTTTGTTAGCAGCAGGAGAACTGCAGTCAAGCATGAGCTAAAAAACCTTTCAGAATAAGAATAACAAAACCCAGAAAACACCTCCTTCCCCAGCAACGTTCCTCTTTCTGTCACTTTTCCCCTCAGCTGCGTAATCAGACATTCCTGGGAGAAAACCTACTAGCAAAACAGCTGATTCCTTTGGTTCATTTTTCAGTTTCATACAGAGTAACTGATTGGACGTGAATGGTGGTGTTTGTGCACAGCTGAAGTTCCCTGTCAATATATCATTTGTGGTGTTGTACATGTTTTTTTTTTAATGGCCATGTGTTGTGCCATTTTTATCGGAATAAGAAGCTACTGGTTTTTAAGGTAAAATGAGTAAATCTTCCATTTTGTTTTCCACCTCCCCATCCAGCTTAACATTTAAAGAAGCCTCAACCTGGCACCAAAGCTTACCCTGCAAACATCTGGACCTGCTCTACATACTAAATACTGCTGCCATGAATGACGTGTTTAGGTTCTTTAAAAAAATGACAAGTGTATTTGTGGGGCATAATAAAGAATTTATGGGTTGCCAAGCCCATGTTGTTGATTATAGTGTCACAATGTACATTGAAACTATAGTGTTTGTTCTACAGTGTTAAAATGCATGAGATACAAAATGTTACAATATGAATTATAAAGTTGACAGGCATTTGGAGACTGTGGTATACTATTCATAACTTTGTTGTGTCAGACAGGTGATCATTAAAACACCTCAACATTACAACCACTGGACTTTATGCTTATTTTACACCCATAGACACTGATGAGACATTGGCACAGTGTGTGGGAAGGAAATGACGTTCGGTGCCAGTTTTACCTGCAAAACGCGGTTGTGTTGGGAGACTTATTTTTAATGAAAAAAGGCAATTAGAATTGAGTTCTTAAATTCAGAAAAGCGTTCAATAAGTCTTTGTCCTACCAGTGTCACTGGTAAAAGGCTTTATTCATGTAAAAGACATTAAATTGCACGTTATCAAAACTGAGCCCGTTTTTTGCTGTTAAGTCTGATTAGATTCTCCAGTCAGGTTCCGTTCAATCCGCTGACGACACGTGACAGTTTTACTGTACTGCCAACGCCTGCGCAACAAATGACGTCGGCATTTTTCAGCGTGTCCAATCCGAAGCCGTCTCCAAGTCTCATGACATGACAAAAATCCAATCGCGTCACCACGACAATTTACATAACGCCTCTAAGTATTGAAAAGCGTCGGTTCAATGATCTGCTTATTGAGTCGCCTTTCTACAGTGCCAGTATGAACGATGAAACGCTTAACAGCTCCTTTCTGTAATTTAGAGCCGGACACCATGTTCCTCGGCCAACCTCAGAAAATTCCTCTAAAATCTTACTGAGCCACTTGGGGGTTACAAACAAGTCCAAAACAGGAGAGATGGTCACTTTCATCGTCCAGCCACTCAATAAACGCACACAATGTAATACTCCGTTGAACTGACAAACCGGTAGGTGGGGCTGACCTAGTGGGCGAACCCTGCCTCCTGGAGCCCTGAAACTGAGCCCAAGAGACCCCGTATGGCTAACCATTACCATTATGTATCAACAAGAGCGATCCTTCCGAAAGAAATATATCTTATAAACAAAAAGAAGTAATCCCACTATAGAAATGAAGTTAGCTCCATTGGAATGTTAATTTTATAAAGAAAATGTCCCGCATCGTGGTAGATATAAATCCTTTGCTGAGCAGAAATTTGCCTTGCGAATCCAGTTACTCATGCTCCTCTCCGTGTGCTTCACCACTCTTAATACAAGAGAAAACAAGTTCCTCACTGAAGAGGTACTCGCCCTATTTTACTCCGCAAATGGAAAGAAGTAACCGACAGCTTCATTCGCCAATGGCTTCAAGGTATTTCGGGTAAAACAAATGAGCCGCATATTACTGTCGAATCAATGGCAAGAGGCGGGTCATCTGGAAGGGCCGCCCAAACAGCATGCCCCTGCACGGCCGCCTGGGAAGCCCCGTGGCTTGATTGTGTGTCAGTTTCGATGGTGCCTGTGGTGAATGCCGGCGAGGAGGGGGATGGGCGCTTCGGCGAGCGTAAGGACCCGACACAGAATCGGAGCCCCGTATCACATACAGCAGTGTATACCCCATAATAAACAGCAACTGTAAATATACAAAGACACTAACATTATTGGAATTGTTCACCGGGGATTTATAAAAGACACCAATGGATGTAGCGCACCCGAACAAGACAGGGGATTTAACTTTCCGACATTTTTTGGGAGATACTGAGAACTTTGTTTCTTACCCTTGAAGAGGGAGCTACTTGTAAGGGCAAAGGATACAGGAGACTCCGAGGCGGATATCTAGGCCTACTGGTCTAATTGGAATTAATGTTGGGATACTCCAAGGACTTCCATAGTACATTATCGTTGCCTTGTTTTTAAGGAATTTGGAATGACTCTTTAGGTAAGCACTTTGAATATGCAACATCTTAATGTACATATAATAGTTTTTACCAAGCTCTGAAACAAATCAACCATGATTTCTGTGCCATGACTCCACGGCTAACTAACTTAGCTAGCAAATAACCTGCGTCCACTGAAGTTTCTTCAAGCAAGTTGCTTGTCTTCACAGTATTTCGAGCATTTCTCCAGAATTTCTATATTAATGTGAAATGTTTAGCCAGCTGAAATGGGAAGTAAAATAGATGTTATGCCTTCCAGGGGCGCTTTGGGCTGTGACTGGAATGGTCCTCTCTTGGCTGTTTGATCAGTCCCTCGTGTTGTTTTTTAGTTTGCTTCCATCGTCACTAATTATTCTTTTTGCCAGTTTTTCAAATATTCAGCGTTCAAATATTTTTAACAATCACGGTACGCACGTCACATTCAGATTATGCAACTTTTATGTTTTTAAACATTTTTGGTTAAAATGTTTTGTTTTTTTCCAAACCTAAAGTCAAAATTAGCAGCGTTAGTCGAGTGAATTGTCTGTTTTTGAATTACAGCCAGTAAAACTCAAAATTAGTGCAAACTTATACCATAATATTAGATGTTTTTTTCAGCAAGTTTCTTTACTGTTTCCACAAAGGGACGAGGCATTACACCATTACAGAGTCCAAACAGCGTCAGTTCTACAGTGGCTAACCTGTTTGTATCTTTTTGATATTAATGTTAACATTAATGTTAGGATTAAGGATGTTGAATGTGTATTGCGTTTATTATGTTTGCTAGTTTACAAACAGGCGACGCAGGTTAAACGTTAAGAAGGTTCCCAAAGTAATATTTAATGTCCCTGGGTCTTGACAACAGGGTGTTAAATGTTCTTTAGGTGTTCAATATGTCGGAGTTTTAGAAAAGGATCCTTGACTGATTTGCTGTTGGATCTTTCTCGACGACTCTTAGCCTATCTGCTAACTGCATCTAGCACAGCAGCCGGGGCAACAAATGTTGCTAGCCCTTAGCTAACTTGGTGAATGTTCTTCCGCTGCGTGTGCGCTAACATTCACTCCTTACCCAGCACACAGTATGCATTGCTATCCTTATTTTTCTACTTTATCTGTGTAGTGACGGAAGGGGATGTAAGGTTTAATGCGGCCTCGTCGTGGTGTTTCGTGATGTGAATGTGTCTTTGGCAACACAGTCGGTTTCAAAGTCAGCTATTTGCCACATTTCTAGTTTTTATCTAGTTAATTGTCTTTTTTGAACGCATGTGTTTAGTGTTGAGAAGGCCAGAGCTTTTGGTTTATTTGCTCTGCTTCACCTCCCCCACCAACCAGCCAACCCCCAGCCTGTGTGGCGGTTGAGAGAACTGGGTGATATTATAGTGGAGAGCTCCGTATTCCATTATTAAGCCTCCATATTTGTTGTTTCAGAGTGAGGAAATATTGTAGGGCTGCTGTTTCTGGGTGCAAAGCCAGCTATAGGATGTTTTAACTCAAGCTTTATTGAAGAAGTGTGCAAGCACGTTATTAATTATACATTTTATCCAGCTCAGCTTAATATGGCCAAGAGAAAACATCCCGTTTTAAACACTTTAGGATTAACTGTAGCAGGTATGTTGGCAAAACCATTAAAAGTATTGCATATGAAAGCAAATATTTTCATGATGCCAAGGTTAGACTGTATTTAGGTGATATCTATATTTTCTTTAGATAATGCTTTGAAATGTTTTAATGAATCTTCCTAAATGTCTAGTTTTTTGAAAAATGTCAACCATTTCACTCCTGTTTGAAATGGTGTTTAACAGTGAAAGGTGCTTTTTTCTGCCACTTAGAGCCAGAAAAATGTGATAGTCATAATGAACAAACCCTTAGGTTTTCTTTTGGTGGTGCTTGAAATTCTTCTGTTTGAAATTCTTCTGTTTCCAGTCCACAAAGTGGAAGTAGAAAATTAGCATATCAAAATTCTTATTTGTGCATTCTATTACCATCAGCCTCATACAATTATTTCACATTTGGAATACAAATCAGTGGGAATCATTAGAAAGGAAGCTCCTGTTTGGTTTTTTGGGGGGGTTGAGTATTTTTTGTGATGTAATGTCCAACCCAGCCGTGTGCCAGGGCCTCGCTGGATTACTCCATGTAGACTTGTATTACTCGTCCTCAGCGGTATACACGTCAAATGCGCTGCTGTTCTCTGACTGGGCTGCTTATCTTTTAGTCTAAAACTGGAAGCATGGCTATCTCGCCTCCGTTTAATTTTTGTTTGCTCTGTCATTAACTCAATAGGCCATATTCAGCTTATAGTGAAAACATTTGTGTCGGTGCTTCAGGATCAAAAAACAATGTCAAGTTGAATCATTAAGTCACCCTTGTTGCTTCGTCACATGATTGCTTTCCTTCCATCCGAGATTAAGAATAACATGTAAAGCTTCCCAGAACGTCGTCGTACGCCCAGGACCTCGTTGGCTTTTACTTTACAAGTGGAAAAACGACAACCTTCCCCAGGCAGGGTGTTGAGTTGGGACTTTGCCAAGTATCTGGTTTGATCTTTATTCGTGTTGAGGACCTGATTGGCGTGTCTGGGGCTGAGCTGTCATTGGTTGGAGCTGACATTCTCTGAATATGTTTCACATCTTTTAATAGACTGGGTGGGCTGCAGCTTTCCAACCTGGCCACTTGGAACCAGTGGGTAACATGAGCCTCTCTAACATGCCCCCCCTCCCCGACCCCCACCCTCTGTGACCTGTACCTTCTTGTTATCTTGAACAAACGTTGTGTTCACTGACAGAGACAAAGGAAATGTACTCTGCTCTGTATTTATTGTGGTTACATTTTGGGGCACAGACAAGCTACGACTGAAGTCTACTGAAGTCATCTAGCCACAACAGGAAATCTCAGAAAGCTGGTTCTCTCTGAACAAACTTGAGTCTCTTTGCCCACCGTGACCTCCATTTCAGATGCTGATTCAGTCTCTGCATTTTGTCAGCCTGTACTTTTTTTTTGTCAACATGTTGGACACTTCTAATATGATCAGCAAGCTAATTTGAATGAAGCTAGGCCACGCAGTGCTTGAGGTCCGGATTATGGCTGATAACATGTGGTTTATATAGGGGTTTGTTTGGGTATTTGTAATTTGTAGAAATAGTGTAAATATCCACAATAAATGGAAGTCAGAGCAGTGTCCTAATAAGGTTGGCCAAGAAACGTGTGTGTGTGTGTGTGTGTGTGTGTGTGTGTGTGTGTGTGTGTGTGTGTGTGTGTGTGTGTGTGTGTGTGTGTGTGAGGACCTGTGTACAGGATGTACACCCTTCTATGGGCCTCTGAAAGTTTGGAGATTGGTGGAATGTGCAAACATTCAAGGTTAGTAGGAACACCTTTCTTGCTAGGAAGGAAGTCCAGTGTGTCCAATGTGTTCGCATGAGCAAAACAACAATCTCAGCATTTTTTTGGTTTTTATTATTATTAAGACCTGTTCATCATTTCAGCTGTGTTATGAAAGCAGGAACCGTTTCCAGAAACTCTGGTCCATTTAGTCGTGCTTCCACCTCAAAGACCGCAGGGCTGGCTCTTTGTTTTTTATGTTGTGACTGCCAGGTTGTCGATTTAGAGCTGGTTCTCTGACACAGAGAGAGGATTGCTCCTCCTCCATAGCTACAGCTGACACAAGTGTTGCTGCTTCTGACTAAAGAAACAAAATGTGCACTAAACCCACAGACTGTGGCCTTCTACAGCCTGTTACTCAGTGAATCCCATGCTCTGCGGTGGGATTACTGGTGTGTTGTTTGCTTTGAAACTTGGCCATTTGAGAGAGCTAGACCCCCCGGCGGCCCAGAAACCCAGAGGATTGTATGGCCAATGCCCTGATCTCAGGTTCTATCTAAAACCACCAAACTTTCCGGAAGTCTCCAACAGATTTCAGATAAATTGTGTTCATCTCATGTTTATGTCTGGGATTTTCAGCAGAAAACTAAAAGCAGGCCAGTATTTGAAACCATGCTGTGTTATTCCTCATAGCGATGATGATCATATTGGCCGGGATTGACCCATATCTTACCAGCTACTCTTGATTTTTCTGTTATAACAACGTTGCCGTTACTTTCTGTCAGCTTTAGCATCGTGGACACCATTTTCTGTGACTGGTAAAGCTGTCCAACTGAGTGGACACATTACTGGTCCACACATGGTGAATGGTTTGTCCTTGAAATTGAATAACTTCACAAATACGAACGCTCATTTTGTAATATAAATTAAAGGGGCATTATTATAATAAAATGGACCTTTTGAACTTTAGTTTGTTAAATTTTTATTACCTCATCAAAAACACATTTGGCGTGTTGTCTTGATTTGTTCATGCATGTTTGAGAAACACTTTAGTCCTCCATGGCAACCATTCAGCTGTGCAAACCGCCTGGGTGGATGCAGCTTCTCCTCTGAGCTGCAGTTTCCAAGCTTCGGAGCCTTGTCCTCACAGAGCAGCTCCTTAAGACTAGCCAGCAGCAATTAGCAAACACATATTCATTCCAGAAGCTACTGGTAAAAACCTTTAAGGACAGAGCAGCCATGTTATGATGACTTCCTGATGGAGTTTCTAAAAGAGACATAGGCCCAATTACAAGCTGCTAAATATCAAAGTCCAATTTCTTTTAAGTCTTTTTAACTTAATATATATAGCATTTTCATAAGAAGTGAAGATAGTTAATAGTGAGTTATATATTTATAAATAAAGCATCGCCACATGAAGATGTGATGGACAGCATTAAAACCCTCCTACTGGCTCTGATTGGTTGTTCTAGGTAGCACTGCTTTCTCGTCTGCCTCTGAGAGAAGGCAGAGGAGCTCATTGTTTCATATTATCCGTATCATACCATACTGACATAATGACAGTTTCAACAAATACATGAGTAAAAATATATTTTTTTGTAAAAGTTGCACACTGCAGCTTTAAGCACAGTTATGTGGAAGAGATGAAGCCCAGGAAACCAAACAAGTAGAGACAAGAGAGAGCAGCTAAAATGATGAGATGAAAAGAAACAACAAAGTTCCTAAATAACCGTCCTCTCCTCCCCTCACCTGTCTGTCCTCATCTTTACCAAGGTGTATAAATTCCCCCAATGTGAAGAAGCATATCGGGAGGGAAATTCCCAATTTCAAGCTTTGTGTTTCAGGCCGGGGTTTAAGTTATTTCACCACACCTGACATTTGTGGACTAGAAGGAGGAGTAATAAAATTAACTAGCAACATGAACTACAGTCAGTAATATAAATTTTCATGGAGCGACATTACATCCGGTGATTACTTTGAAGTATGAATGAACACTGTTATATACACTAGTTTATTATGAAGGCTGGAATACAAACCGGAGCAACACTGCAGTGATTAGCAAATATGAGCTTTGTGGGCTTTAAGCTTCTTTGTTCTGAATTTATTAAGAGAGCAATTAATCAAAGTTCTTAACATTTGTCACTCTTGGTGATAAACATAAATACCCACTCCTAGCTTCAAACTACATATTGAGATTCATGCCTCATGTCACCCATTAGCATCATACCTACATTTACAATGATTCTTGGTTCAATATTCAAATTGACAACCGTTAATTTATTTATCTGACAGCAAGACCACATTTTTGTTTTACAACTGGATATAAATTGAACCAGTAATGATTAAGAGTGAGAACTATGATCTAGAATCCAACAATATCTAGAGAAACTCATTCATGTGTTTCTTTAGTGGCATATTGCAACAGTGTCTTCACAAGTCTGCCTAAAAAATCAAGGTCAGTTTTAAATCAGTTCTAACATCCTTCCACTGGCTCCCTGTAGCAGTGGAAAGTACAGGAAACTAAACGTTCAAATTACTGAATGTCTTGGCACCAAAATAAATGAAAGACTTATGGTGTCAGCATTCCAGATCATTCAGGTCTTCTAGTCTACTCTGCATCTCCAGAACCAGAACCCAACACGGAGAAGCAGCATTCAGTTTTTACCCTCCACTAATCTGGAAAAAACCTTTAAAACTGCAAAACGGCCGAAACACTGAGTTCCTCTAAAGTGGAACTCAGTGTTCTATGTTTTTAAATCCTTCCTTTTAACATTTAAATCATTCAGTAGTGGCCTATGTAAAGTGGAACTGCAACATGTTGGTCTGAATTCCTCTTGGTTTGAGATTCACAGGCCACCTTTTTTTTTCTTTTACTTCTGTTCTGATGTGCTCATCTGTCCTTTAAATGAAACTAAGGCACTTTATGCCCCGCCCCCTCCAGTGTCCTCTCACCACTTTTTGTAATTTGATAGTTTGATAACTCTTTATTTCCAAATTTACTTTAAGATGTCCAACTATGGAAAACTTGTCCATGCTGGAGTCATAAAATGCTACCACAGTAAGAATTAACTCGCCTTGTAAATGAGGCCTCAACATAGTTAGCAATATAGCTAATGCTAGCACCAAGAAGATCACTGAATGCGTTTGGATCATGTTCCCCAAGACAAAAACAGCAAAAACAATGTTTATGTAATGACACTCAGTAACTAAAAGCTACCACACATTCATAACATACTGCTACTAGCTAAACATTGTCCCAGATGTCACATCTACACAATAAATTCATGTCTAAAATAAAGTTTATTGTCATTGTAGCATTTTGTTTCAACTTCTGCTTTGTGTCCGTCATTTCCATAGACAGACACAGCAAAGCAATGAGACAAAAGTTAAGTTTACACAAGATCCCAGAGTGGAAACTGCTGGTATTTTCAGATGTTGATTGGGGAAAAGTTCCACGTTTAGATGACACTGCCAAAGTACCTTGAATCCATTGTCGTTCCAATGCCAGGCCACTGTACGGCTCTGCGATTTTTAGCATATCGTTGAATGTATAATACGCTTTTGACCCTTAGCTTCCACCTCATTTAGAACTAACCCTTCTCTGCCTGCCATGAACCAAGTGCCAGTGCCACATAGTTTTTATCAAGAGTTGTTAAACAGGTTAAGTAGTTCACACAATGCATCGCTATCTGTCATTGTTTTTGTCATTAGTTCCTGAAAGTTTTCTCTCATGATACCTGGTTTCAAAAAGTCCCGGTGTGAGAGACTGCGAGATCACAGGTGGCTGGATCACAACAAAATCGTTACGGTTTTACCAAAGCACGGTGCCGTGTAAATGGGGCAAAAATCTATCGGTAAATCCCTCTTGATCCTGGTGGAGTTTGATGATTCAGTCGTCCTTGAAGTGCTTCACACAAAAAAGAGGATTTCCTCCACTGATGTGGGAACATTGCTTGGATAAATAAAGTTTATACTGTGGATTAATGCACACTATAAACTGAACATTTTCAAACAGCTTTTGTATCTTTGAACTTGGACTCCAAAATTGCTGCGAGATATAAAAATGGCAGATTTGTGAAATTGCTTAGGTGGAAGTCCATGATATTGTGCATAAATACTGATGCTATTTTAAAAAAATGCAATAATTAATAGAGAAAATGACCCAAACTGAAAATAAAGATAGTTATTCTGTACTGTTAGACACTAAATTAAACTTTCCTGCCTCCTAGAGACATTTAAGTGCATTTAAATGCATTTAAGTATTAAATGGGTTTTGCGTGATAAGTCCCCTTCAAATCAAGATTTAAAACCCATTCGTTTAGATCTGCCTTTGATTAATAACTGGAACACCATAAACTGTGGTCTGGTTTTTAACTTGTTTACATTTATCCTCACTTTATCCACTGCAATTTAGTGTTTTGTTTTTTTGCCTGTTTATCATTTTATTTTCCTTTCAATCACGTAAATCACTTAGAATGGTTTTGTCGCTGAAAATGTGCTCAGCTAATAAATTAATCTTGCCTTCAAATAACAAATTTAAACATCTGACGCTGTTGTCTCTGCTTGCGGAAACACCACAGTCTGGACGCTTCTGTACCAGCATTACAGACAGAAGTGAATAACTTTTCCTTCTTTAATCTGGTTGTATTTTTTTTTTTTACTTCAACCCTGAACCATCCATAAATCACTACCAGTGCTCTGACACAGCGCCATCATCCTCCTTGGTTGTGTGAGTAAATGGGTGTTGCACCTGTGGTGGTTGTGACTGTTTGACCATCTCACTAGGAAAAGTGTAGGCGTTAAAACACTTTTGCCTTTCCTGCAGCCTGGTCCCTCTGTATTGCGCTGCTGATAATTATGCTCTTATATCTGTGCCGCTGAACGCGCAGTGAGAGTGATGTAATATATTCATGTGAACAAACTTTGTATGTGTGTTTAAATATCACACACACACCTGCTCGATAAGTGCTTTGACTCTTGTTGGACCTCTTCTTAAAAAGCCCCAGTTTGACTCTTCTGTTTTATCAAATTCTAGATAGTCCTCATTTACTTTCTCTTTCCAAAATTTAAGAAATGTATACAACTGCGATCTTTGAATCAAATGACATTTTTGAAAAAGTTCAGTCAGGTTTCAGATTGAGACACAGTACAGAGACCACCTTATTAAAAATACATGACGACATTATGTCTGTTGACAGTAAGCGTTCTGTCGTTCTGGTTCTTTTGGACCTTACAGTTGCCTTTGACACGGTGGACCAATCTGTCCTCCTGTCTCGTTTGAAACTCTTTTTTCGTATTTGTGGCACTGCACTGAAGAGGTTTACTTACTATCTGACAGATACATTCTGTGTGGAGTGCCACAAGGCTCCATACTTGGTCCCCGTCTCTTCTCCTTTTATATGCTGCCATTAGAGGAAGTTATGGCTGCGCACAGTGTCCTTCCACTGTTATGCAGATAATTTATAAATGTACTTGTCTCTTAAGCCAGGTATGATGATGTGGTATCATTTGTAGACTAGGTAATGGCTGTTAACAAGTGGCTGAATAAAAACCTTTTTTAGATTTTATATTACTGAAAATTTACTCTGGAGTCAGATCCAGCTTTTATCATCTGCAGACCAAAGTAAAATATATTTTTTAATTGGATTGACTTGGAGAAGACCATTCATTGTGTTTGTTTAGTTCTAGACCCAATTATTTTAATGGGATTTCTATTAGTCCCTGTTGGCCTCGACCTGTGTCTCTGGAGTTTCTGACAAAGAAAATTAGACTAAATTGTGTTTAATGCACTTGAGAAATTGAAGAACATGATCCTCACAGTGCTGCCTGCTTTGTCCAGATGAGAGTGGGTTTGTTATCCAGGAGTATGAAGGCATCTTCAAGTCCAACTCCTCTGAGATGAGGAGACTGCAGGACCTTTGTGGTGTGTAATGTCAGGGCAACAGGTCTGCAGTCGTTGATGGCTGAAGGGTGAGTTTTCTTTGGCACTAGAACCAGGCAGGATGTCTTCCACAGCAACGGAACCTTCCATCATGTCAAGATAAATTTGTAGAGATGTTTTATAATCCCACAGAGATAAAATTGCTCTGTTCAGGCCTTTAGGATTGACACCAGGACCTGCAGCCTTGTTCTGGTTCAGTTTCTCCAGATGCCTCTTCACTTAACTTCTAGAGAGAGAGGCACAAGGAGCAGCAGCATCTCCTGATTTGGTTGAAGACAAACTTGTGTAAGCAGAAGAATCCATGACTGAGGTAGAAGATAAAACATCTGCGGTTTGACAACTTCAAAACATCCTCTATAGCAAACTAGCAAAGCATGAAAAATCAGACCAACTACACAGCATCCAAAACAGGAAGGAACAGTTGTCAAAAAAAAGTAATTTCCTACCAGAAAAACAAGAATGAAAGGTTGAAAAAGAAAAAGAAATAAAAGTACGGAGTAACTCCAGTTCAAGTCAATGTTGTCATTATGTTCAAGCTGGCATGTTTAATGTGATACCTGTTTAAAATTTGGGTGTACCTAACTTTAGTGCTGCTGTACCAGAGCTTAGAGTCAGTCTGGAGGGGTCATGAAGGAACATTTGACCTTTCAGTGATTCAAAATGGCTGCCAGGCTTCCGTGTTATTTAAGCCTCGGTGAGTAACACCTTTCAGTATTGCACTGGCTCATGCAACATGTGTTTTAATGCGTCTCTTGTTGAAATATGGCTGTTGCCAATGTGTTGAGACTGTCAGGAGAGGAACATTAGTCCTTCAAGCCTCAATTAGAACCTAAAAGACATGAAATACCTGCCGTTATATTAACATCGGTTCTCTGTGCCTCACAAGAAACTAAGATATTGCTTTAATAATATTGTCATAAGCATTGCTGGCAATATGGACGCATCCTTAATGTCGATGAATGTGTTGCTTGGCAAGGTTTTTGCTGACAGTATAAAGACAGACATGTGTTTAGACCTTGCAGCTATTCTCTAACTACTTCCAGAAATCAGAATATCCTTCCAGACAGGAGCTACAGTGAGGCATGCTGCAGACGTGGGTGCTTGAAAAGAGGACAAGGCTGATTAGCAACCAGCTGGACTGCTGCTGATTGAGTTGGGCTCAGGATAGAAAGTGAAAGTTGTGGCTGTTTTGACTTTAGTCTTTGGACACCAACGTGTTCTGGCCGTAAGATCAATACTTAATCATCCCCAGAGAATAATTGATCATTTTCTTCTTCCATATTCACTGTTTGCGATATTCTTTGGTTGCTTGGTAACTTCATTATTACGGTACCTGAAAGTATCTAATCAGTTTGTAAATTATTTACTATTTCAACATATGCCATTAATAAAATAAATTATATATTTACTGGATGAGTCTGTGTTAAATGAAACATGCCAAATGCCTAATTGCTTTTCATAAGTCCTTCATATTTAAAATAAGAAATGCACCAATCAGATGCCAGTTTGAGCCCCGTTAGGGGCTCTGGTATGTAAAAGGGACTTTTCTGAGCTTTAACATTATGTTACGATGTTAATCCCTCACCAGAACACACCTGGAGTGTTGCTCGGATTCCTTCATGCGTGTTTGAGAAATCCTTGAATCTCCCGTGGCAACGATTCAGGGACGTCTACACACTTTCTCTCACAGCAGACTCCAGCTGAGCTTACGCCTCCCCCGTTTACAAAAATAATCTTTAATTTTTTTTTGTAAAGATGTACAAAGTGGCCGAAGATTTAAGCCACATATAATCAGATACTGGCAGCTGGTTGATTACTCAGGCTGTTTGGTCTCTCTGATTCTAAACTGGTTAATTGTAACACAGTTTACCGAAACTGCATTCCACAACACATTCTGGATGATGACTCCGAGGAGAACAGAGCAGCTTTCCAAACGTAAAATAACCCTGAACGCATAATTTACTTGGACAAAAGCTTCAGTAGCGTTATTGGCCTGGTTAGTACCTTTGCATTCTGTGCAGCGCCATCTCCACAAACAGCAATTTATAGAACGGTTTCTGTCCACATTAGCCAGGACTTAATTTCAAATCAGAAACCTCGAGAAATTGGTGTGCCATCAAGTAGGAAGGGAGCCAGCCTGATCTCTGTATTACTGTCAGAAGTTATCAGCGTTAAATATGAACATAACTCCAGTTTTTTTGTTTTTTCCCCCCCAGATTCATCACTGTTTCTACTTTCTAACCACATTTCCTTTGTTGTTTACCTCTTGCATTGTCTTGGACGGTTATTGGTCAGAAGAGATGGTTGATTCTAAAAACGTTCTGTTGCTATGAAACAGGAGTGAGAGAAGCTGCTGGAACAGGAGCGTCTTAGTAAGCACATTTAGTCAGTGGTTAGGTTAGTATGAAGGACAGGCTGATTTCCAGTGGCTTGGTGAATGAACTTGAACACTTCGGCTAGCGATTTGATTTAAATCTCTCCTAAATCTGATGAATTAGACCTGATTGCTTTAGTTTTTTGCTAGTTATTGGCTGATGCTCATGATGCCACTCGGTGAAACAATGAAAAACCTTCCTATACCAAAACTTCAAACTATTGTCTTTTACTACTTTTGTCATTACATTTTTTTCTGGGATTCACATATTACTTCTAGCTCACACTCTAAGGTCACCAGAGGCGATCAAATAGCCAACTCTAAAACTGCCCTTAATGCGACCTTGATCAAGTGATTCAAATAAAGAACGATAGTCAACAACAACAGCTGCCACACCTTTCAAAGAACAGTGACAGGAGACAGACAGAATTTTTAAAAAAATGCAGTCCTTACAAAAGAATGTTTCAAATGTCGTCTGGCAAAATTCCTGGACATGAAGGAGATATTAATAATATAAATCTAATTAACACTCCTGCAG
Source organism: Micropoecilia bifurca (assembly GCA_903067075.1). NCBI lineage: Eukaryota > Metazoa > Chordata > Actinopteri > Cyprinodontiformes > Poeciliidae > Micropoecilia > Micropoecilia bifurca. Next base: position 30,294 of record CAEGAF010114341.1, read on the forward strand.
TAAATATCAACTTTGTGAAGGTTAACCTGTTAAACTCATTTTGTTCAAATGTCTTGATTCAGCTCTTATTTTGTAGGACAGAAAATGAGATCTTGTTACCTTTCTAATACTTTGTATGCAACATGCATAAGCAGTTCACTGAAATTGTTCCCATTACCTGGAAAATATGTTTTAAAAATTGCTCATCCTTACAATCATGTCTTTCTTTAATAATAATGTCTCCAATCTATGTGACTCTCCTATGACAGGCATATGACTGGAATTTCATCTAAATTACTATGTAATTTAGATCAAAAATTACATGGAACTAAAAAAAAAAAACAAACACTGAGCTAGAAAATTACTAAATAGAATTTTAAAAAATTACCACTAGAAAGGCTAAACGTTTTATAGTTGAGGTCGTCCGGTAACTGGAATTTCCACAAAAATTAGAAAATGATCAACTTTCCAAAATTTAAGCTGCAATGGATATTTTGAAATGCTGAATTAGCCAGACTGAAATAAAACCGTTTAAACCTGTCATGTGCTCGCAATGAGTTAGCTGCTGTTAAAATAAAACTTAAGTGACCAGATTTTGCTGAATTAGCAAAAACTGCTCACTTAAAATATCACTGTTGGTAAATTGTGGTAAAGAGCAGTCAGCAAGAAAATATTTTCATCAACTTTCCAGAGAAACTGAAACATAGAGAGTGAACTACATTCAGTCCAGGAACTGCTGCTGTTTGGATCTCCATGACCCAAATTGACTGCAGTCCATTCTTTCTAGGGAAGTCGATGGGAGTGTCCGAACTCCACTGATGCCTCCCACCTTGATCATCACGCAGAATGTTTGGTGAATGTATCAACATTCTACCAGACATATTGTTGATCACATGTTTATCGCGATAGATATGGTTATTGTTTCATCGCCCAGGTCTATTTTCTATAATTCTTTTTAGAAAATAAACCTGTGAAGAGAATCAGACACCAGCCCATGACATTATTCGACTATTCAGTGCACTCAGCTGGGACCATCACCTTCTGCCTAATGCTGCATGCCATAACCATATGTCCCTAGTCATTCTCTGATTTGTATTGACCTTTTGTAATCATGCACAGTGTTTCACTTAGTCTGATCTCCAATCTTCATGCAGCCTTAGCTGCTTCTTAGACTCGCGTCAGGATTGTTTGAGAATGGAGCAGTCGATCTGGCTCCCCCTCCCTCCTCTAGAGGCCCAGGGTTCAGCTCAACCAGCGTACTGTCATTATGGGATAGAGATGGCCGTGTTCTACTCATGCTCCCTTTCAGAGCAGGCTTTAGGACTCTGCTGTCGTCTCTGTTGCCTTTGGAACCCCAACTTAAGTCTCGACTTTCTAGCTGTTGATGTAAGTGAGAAGTAAGAAAGGATCATGTTGTACATTACAGGCATGTAATTTTTTTTCCTTACCACCACAGCTTCCTCATCTTAAAGATGATTACAACATGTTGCACCATTCTTTAAAGAAAGAGTTCCATTGATGATCATTGCTATTGATGTGTATGATGTTAAGCAACACCAGCACAAAATGTGTTAGTGATGCATTTCTTTCTGAGCGGTTTTCCTCAGCATGTCTCTTCCCTGGCTTTGTCTCTAAAATGGCCACTTGTCTTGGTGTCAAGCTGCTGGTAATCTGAGCCTGGTTGTCATGACCACTCAGGTAAATAAGGAAGTAAATGAGTTGGGAGGTTTGTTGGAGGGAGGTAATTTAAAGAGAGGGGCGCTCTGCTTTGTGTGGAATTTACCTCCTAACCCCCCGCTGTCTATATTTGGAGTAGGAACTTCCTTTCCTGGCTAATGACCTCGTCTTCACAAATACCCAGCATGCAGCGGGTTACTACAGGGCTGAGTCAGCAGTAACTCACAGACACCCAGAGACTGAATGCAGGGCACCTGAATAACTAGCCAACATTTATTGCAATCCAAGCTGTTCTTCATGTTGGGTTTTGCAAGTAATGAAAAATTGTTGCATGTTGTGCAGCCATACATGAGGTACTGATAATGTGAATGTTAAATTTGGCCAAGTCGCTCTTATAATAAGAAGCCATTACAAAATGTCTGTCTTATTAGTGTGAGCAAATACATCATCAGGATTTATATATGCATTTCTTGTTGTCACAATGAAAATAATCTAGTAAGCAGTTGTTGGTTGCTGCTTTTCATTCTTCCACGCTCTGATGTGCAAAGATTTCTGCTGCCAAATCTTGTTACGGTTGCCATGGTGATGGAACATGAGTTCAATCATGTTTGTGTCTCTGGGAGCCTGCATCCTTTCGCTTGCCTTCCAGGTGGCAATGCTCTGTCTGTCTGTCTGTCTGTTGGGGAACCTTGTTCTCTTGTCAAAACCTGGCCTTCCACTTAGAGGGATGTGGTCAGACTTTTTTTGATGAGCGAACATTCCCAGGGGAGAATGGAGTAGGTGGAGAGTAGAGCAGGGGACCGTCCCCAATAAATAAAGGGGACGGTGAAGCAACCGTCCCTTGCTTTACGGTGAACCAAGAGACGGTGGAGCAGGGGACGATTGAGATAATGGAGTGGTGGAGCAGGTGTCGGTCCATGGTGGAAGATTCTGTGACCTAAAGCTCAGTGTTGGTGTGTGAACGCTGCAGCAGAGGCAGCTTGTAGACAGTTTGGGTCAGTGTTTCAGCAGCACAAAGTCACATGAGCCAGGAGCCAAGTGATTACTCATCCCTCCAGCTGTCTGGGAACACGGTGCCCCCTGCTGGTTCTTTTCCCTACCGCAGCCCATATCTGGAGCTCTAGAAGATCAAGTATGTTTTCTGTACATCCTGTCTCCTCTTTTCTGTTGGATGCATAAATTGGCCTTCTCTGCCACAGGCATGTCAGCATGTCATTTTAAACAGACAGAGTTGCTCTTTTTTGATCATAAAACTTAATTGTCAGCATGACTCAGTGCATGCTCAACAGCTGGTGAGGGGGGTTGACGGAGCCCTGTGAATTTTCTTGATACAAGTACTGGGGGCCGGGGTGCTTGTATTTGTGAAACGGTAAAGAATGAATTGTCTTTACTGGATCATCTGTCTCTATAGTCTGTCCTCTGGAAGTTTTATTTACAGTTTTCAATCAACAATTAGACAAGGCATTGCAACCTAGTGCAGTTTAACAGTGTCCTGTGATTGATTTTCTATTACTGAGATTGTCTCCTTCCAACTCGCTGGTGTTTGATAAGTTTTAAAAGTTTGATGTAGGTAGGAGGATTGATTTCAACTCTCCCTGAAAGTCCTTATAAAATTCTGCGTTGTAAACCGTCTGATCCTGGAGATTTACATGTTGCTGATCTACTCGTTTTGTTTTTATTTCTTTTTCCGTGATGTCTAATGTCATTTTTCTGGAGATAATTCTGTGGAGTTCAGAATATATTCATTAATGTGGTCAGTAGCTCCTCCAGAGGTTTAGAATATAAGATTTTGTGAAATATCTCAAATGCTTCTTGGATTTCATTCAATTTCTTCTTTTAAAGCTTTTGCTTTTAGGTCTCCGATTTTATGGATACTATTTTCTGCCGTTTTCTTTTTTTAGTTTCTATGCCAGCACCCTCATGGATTTTAATCTGCTGATGAATTGCAAACTTATTGTACTTAAAAGTACATATTTTCATATATGCTAGCATGCCACCGTTAGCATAGTTAGAAGTAAATTGCACTGTGTGCAACGTAAACAGCAGCATATTTCTTACTAGTAGCTTAAGATATTTATTTTAAACTTTGCTTGTTGTCCAATAATAGCATTTTAACTTTTGTAACCCGTTTACTATGGTAAAACAATTTTTATAATTAATCTAACATGCTGAAATTAGCTAAGATGCTGTTTGTCAATGTTTAACATGCTGGCGTTAGCTTGCATGTTGATGCTAGCATTTTGGTTAACAGCAGCAAATTTAATAAAAAAATATATGTTTAGGCCTTAATTTTAACATATTGAAACATATCCTGTTTTTTTGATCTGGTTTAGTTTCTTTGGTAACAAGGACTCTACTTTTTGGATGTTGAGGTTTTGATAGTCATAATGTCTGGAAGTATGAATTGCTGTAGACTCTTTAGAAATTTTATGCCTTTGTTCATAGTCAGTTCTATAACTAACCACCTCTCTTATTTTGAAGGGTATCTAATACATTCACATGCCTTTTAGTGTCATAACCGTGGCTGGGATGACAGTTTTAATCGACATAAAGAATGAGTAGCCACAGCAGCACACTGAATGTCTTTGTGAAAGGTAAAAAAAAAAAAAAAGATTTAATAAAAAATAGAGATTTGGTCAGCACTATAACCGACATGAACTATAGAGGCATTTAATTCACAGGAAAAGAGACTGAATAGTTGTTTAATAGCTGTATAGTTGGCTGTGCTAACCACAGCTGGTTGTTGACGTAATCACAGACATACAGCAGGAACCAGAAGCCATTTTGTGTTTGCTAATCTTTAACAAACGTTTGTGCCCTCCGTCCTCAGGTCCCCCATGACCGTGAGCCGTGGGCTGCGGCTCGACGGCGCCCCCCTTCTGGAGTGGTCCGTTGCTATAAGTTGGACCTTGTGAATCCTCTTCTCATCCTCCTTTCCCCCCATCCCATCCTGTCTCCCCTCTTCCCCCTCTCGCCCCCTCCTCCCCCCTCGTCCCCCCACTCCCACGCGTCGCTGTGCTGGACGTCATGAGCATAGTAATCACTCTGGGAGTCACCACACCTGAAACGTCTTACTCGGATATGGCTGCTGGATCAGAGTAAGTCAACGCCAGCTGACTGGAACTGGCTGATGTCTGTTAATCTCTCAATTTTCACTGGTAAATGAATTACATTTAAATAACTCCTTTCCAGTCAAAGGGCTTTCATTAGTATCTCTCATATGTGTTTTGTGCTGACTGTGGAAGCTGGACCTTTGTTATTTTGTGCTGCTAATAGTTCTTTGAATAAGAAATGTTCCATAAACATGTCTAGCCTTCCTGGTGATAATGTCATTAATTAATTCCAATTAGAGTAGAGTGTGCTTGAAGAAAAGCCTTTCACTACTAATTTAAAAACAAGTAAAAAATGACAACGTTCCACATTTTACGGTTCATTCCCTGTTCAGTCCGCTGTAATCCAACTCTATAGTTTATTTGTCTGGAAGGTCCGGTTCATTTGGGGAAGTGTAAATGGGGAATCGGACTCTAATAAAACCAAAAAAACGTGAACTCTAATCTCCCTGAAGACCTTGGTCTCGGTTCAGTTCAAGTGAACTCTGGTGCGGTTCGATTGCGTATGTGGATGCAAGCCGTCAGGAGAAGCTAGAACCAAATAAATGCACAAATCCACAGGGAGGAACGGCTGGTCATCTTTTACAAAGACCGAAAAAGAACTACAGACATTCTCTACATGTTGGAAAAGATCGTCCTCCTAAAATTAGGCCTTCGCCTGTGTTCTTAGTGTGACCTCATCTTTAAACACCTCACTGATGTTTGTTGAGGCTCCTTTACTCAGTGGTGGCATTCATACTGAAGAGGGTGGAAGCTAGCAGAGTCCAGTAGGGCGTGTGTTCGGTGCCATCAGGTTTGATGGCCAAATCCAAACCTTTTGTCTCTAGAATAACCGGGGCGGCGATCACTTCCTCACACAGGGCCTAGGTAGGTATGGACTATTTATCTCCCTTAATAACAAACATCTTCATTTAAAAACTGCATTTTTCTTTGTTTACTTGTGTTGTTTTTGACAAATACCTAAATTGACTTTCTGAAAAACTGAAGTGTAACAAACCAATGCAATAGATTAGAATAGAAGCCTCATTTGAAATAATTTATTCCAATGTTTTGTGGTACTATTGAGGCAATGATAAAAATCATGATGAAACCTGTTTATGAACTACTTCTCTGGATACATTTATGATTATGAATGCATGACACAGCATTCACATCACCACTCTTCTCTTGAGAAACAAGCTTTTTCAGAAACCGCATACTGAAAACATTTCTATGACTGAGCCGCACACCGTAACTGGATTTAATTAGAATCTGACTGACTGACATGTATTGATGCAAATAACACACAAAATAAGAATTTTTGTTTTGTTTTTTAATTTATTTAACACCATTAAAACATAAATACGGTCACCGATTGAGAAACCAGTAGCATAATAAAGGGCCATCATAAAGTCCATCGATACAAATCAAATATGATGGTCAGTGTTCCTTTTGTTATGGTTCAAAAGCAACTCTAAGCAAATTTTAGCCTTAATTTAAAGGAACTCTGTTTCAGCTGCTTTGCAGTTTTCTAAAAGTTTGTTCCAGATTTGTGGTGCCTAGAAGCTGAAAGCTGTGTCTCCATGTTTGGTTCTGGAATAAATCAAAGTCCTAATAAGAAAATGTTTACTTATTTTTGCCAATTCTTAATGGACAGTGAATAGCGTTCGCTCTTAAGTTTGTTTAACAGACTGGTGCCAGGCTGGTTTTAGCCTGGTTCCTGACTCGGTTCTGACCAGTTCTTGACCCGGTTTCAGTCTGGTTCTGGCCTGGTCTGAGCGCCCTCCTTATCTCTGGTTACCACGGCGACTTCTCCTCCCTGCTGGGATTTGATGCAACACTCTTTCATCTGGTTTCCTTCAACATGTAGACTTGCTGCAGAGTAGAAGTGAAGAGGAGCTCTGGTGCCATCTAGTGGCGACGTCCCACCACTAATCAGCTGTGGGAAAGCCAGCCATGAAATTCCATGTTAGACTGAGTGTGTTTGTGTTTGCGTTGACTTGTTTTACCTGATGAAGTTTGTTTGTGTTTTCAGCCCTGAGTCAGTTGAAGCAAGCCCTGCAGTGAATGAGAAGAACTACAACAACCACAGCTGTGGTAGTGCACAGAATCATGGGTATCGGGGACTCCCATACGCTGTGAGTTCAGACAGTTTCTTCCTCAACTGCAGCTCTGATCGTAGCACGTCTTGTAGTTTATTGTATTACTCTTTCTTAATGAGAAGGTTGCGATTGTGATGTTTTCAGATTGTAAATAAGAACTAATGGATTCTGTCTCAGCCTTTCTATTTTTTCCTAATGTTTTTTTTTTCCATTTACTTGGTCTGTTAAGATGCTGTTGTCATAGTGAAACTGTAGGCTGCTAATGCATCCACTCGAAGTGAAATAGTCCTTCCTGCTGTTAGCCTGCCGAACCCGCAGACCGCTTCTGTTATTAACAGCTGTTACTGTTTCACATACCTGGTATTTTGCCCTCATTTTCATTTGTCTCCATTTTCCGTTTCCCTTTTTTTTTGTTTTTGTTGCCTGAACACCCCCGTTGTTTGAAGATGCAACAGTCTTCCGTTGTATGTTGTCAGGATCACAACTATGGCGCGCCCCCTCCCCCTACCCCACCCGCCTCTCCGCTTTCCCAAACCATCATTCCCCGCATGGACCTCAACGGCATGGTCCGCAGCTCCCATTACCACGAACCCCGGGCCGAGCACTCCGCCGACAGCGACAGCTCCTCCGAGGAGGACGCGGCCGTGAGCAGCTGGTGCCGCTGCAGCCCCACGCCAGACGGCGTGCACCTCAAATGCACCTGCAGGTCAGCGCCGGGTCCGGCTGCCGGAACCGGCCGGCTCAGGCCCAAACGCAGCCGCGCATTTTCCCCAGAAAGCTTTGGCCCCGTGCTGACCCACTGTCTTTGCAGGGAGCTGGACAGGAGGAAAGGAGTAGAGGGCGCCCACAGAAAGCAAGAGAATGTTTCAGGTACACTTTGAGTGGTCGCCCTGGTAACGACCCTTTATGTGAAGGGGTGCTGTGCATAAGACTGACATCACCCTGACAGGAACGTGACATAACACCTCTTATACACATGAAGGGATGTTAATGAATGTTTATTATTGTTGTCAAGATGTGTCATTTGGTAAGTAAAGTTGCATTAAAAGTGAATTAAAAGTGTCATTTACTGAATGACATCATGAAAACAATCAAACATTCATGAATATCATAAGCATTCATGTTTATGACAGCTGTCATGTCAGTCTTATTCACATCCCTTCAAATAAAGTTTTACCGTTGACGGTATTCAAAACATTTTCAAACGTGTGTGTAAAATAATAAAAAAAACAACTAATTTTGTCTTTTTTTCAGCTGGAGAGAGCAGTGCGACAGAAAGTGGTGATGAAGAGGTTTCTCCCTCCACCGTCTCCTACACGGCCACCCAGCACACCCCCACCAGCATCAAACTGACCGTCAACCGGGTCAAGAGGAGCAAATCCAAGAAGAGGAAGAAAAGCATGGAGCGAGGCCGCGGAACGCCCAAGCCAAAGAAAGTCAAGGTGTGTGTGCGTGTGTGAAAGATGTAGCAGCAATGAGGTCAGCGGATCCTGCTGCCCGCATTCTGTCACCGGACCGCAGCTGTTTACAGGCTTTTTAGACGGCATATCTATTATGTGTTTAATACATCATGTAAAACAATACACCATAATGTTGACTACATATACAAAATCATACAAATAAAGCAAAAAAATATGAAAAATGACAATAAAAAATAAATATAGGCTACATACATGTGTATTTTGTGGCATTATCTGGAAAAGTTGAGGAACCTCTGGTTTAGGGGACTGAAAACAAGGGCACACCACACTTTTCTGACTTTTATTGATTTTTTTTTTCCTCCCACTTTGCAATTAACGACTCTGTTGGTCCATCGCATGAAGTCATAAATAAAATCTAGTCAGCTGGTTTCATCAGGGCAGCGTTAGAAGCCTGGTTTGATTCTTCTTGTTTCTAACTGTTGCCGCCTCGGCTTCTTGTCTCCAGGCTTTCAGACAGGGTTCCAGGAAATCCATGAGGATGAAGGTGAGCGTTGCATCCGTCCCACACGTCCCTCTTATCCCTTCCACGCAGCTGGAAACTCCTGGTCTACCACCCCCCCTGTTTTCTCTTGTCTCAGAACTCCACGTCCGAAGCCAGCGTGCTGGACGAGAACACGGCCGAGGGCTGGGAGAGCCGCATCCGCCAGTGGACGGACCAGTACGAGGAGGCCCTCTCCAACCAGTACAGCGCCGACATCCAGACGCTGCTGGAGCTGCACCGCTCCGCCTGCTCCGCCGTCTCCAAGGCCGAGAGAGGCGCCTCCACGCCGCCCTCCGACACGCAGACGCAGGCGTGCGTGAACGGCCTGGACACCATCAACCGCACGGAGCTGGCCTGCAACAACACGGTGCTGGGCTCCCAGATGCAGGTCCGCTCACGCCCCGCTCCTGTGCTGCGAGAGTTTGGCGAAATCGCTGCAGCTCTGCTCTGTTGTGTGTTGCAGCTCCAGCTGGGGCGGGTCACCCGGGTCCAGAAGCACAGGAAGATCCTGCGCGCGGCCAGGAACCTGGAGGCCGACACGCTCATCATCGAATACCGGGGGAAGGTCATGCTCCGGCAGCAGTTTGAAGTCAACGGGCATTTCTTTAAAAAGTGAGCCGTCGCCAGCCGGTCGCAGCTGTTCTCCGTTGCACGTTCTGCTCTCACTGACCCTTGTCGTCCTGCAGGCCTTACCCCTTCGTCTTGTTCTACTCCAAATTCAACGACGTGGAGATGTGCGTTGACGCGAGGACGTTCGGAAACGACGCGCGCTTCATCAGGAGGTCCTGCACCCCGAACGCTGAGGTCAGCCTTTTCCCTTGTTTTTTTTATTTTGTTTGTTCTTTTCATATCAAACCTTTTATTCCAAAGCGAGAATGTGTTTTCTCTCCCTCCAAGGTCCGACACATGATCGCCGAGGGGATGATCCACCTTTGCATCTACGCCGTCAGCCCAATCGCTAAGGACGCCGAGGTCACCATTGGCTTTGACTACGAGTTCAGCAGCTGGTGAGTCGTGCTCGTCGGTGGTCGCCATGGTCGCCATGGGCGTTTGTAACCCGCTCTCCTGATCGCCCTGCAGCAACTATAAGGTGGACTGCGCCTGCCATAAAGGCAACCAGAACTGCCCTGTGCAGAAGCACAACCTGAGCCCCATGGAGAGCTTCCTGAACCCCACTGCTCCCCCTCTTCCCTCTCCTGCTGTTGGCACGGAGACGCGGCGCAGGAAAGCCCAGAGGAAGGAGCTGGAGAGCTGCCTGGCCAGCAACGGCACGCTGACCCCAGACCAGCAGCCAGAGGGCAGAGAGCTGCAGGGAGTCAGCGACACTGAGGTGGGATTTTAGCTCCGGCTCTACGTCTGGTTCATCGAGTGAAGCTGAAGTGTCAGGGAGTAAATGTGTTGATGTGTGTTAATGTGTTGCTGTAGGAGAAAACGCTGACTGAGGTCAAACAAGAAGACGGAGAAGTGGATGAAAATGGGATCGGCTGTAGTAAAAGAGTATGAGATTTTCATCTGTTTTCTCAACATTTCTGCTTCATCTGCATATTTCCCCCAGAAAACCTTCTAAACCCGGTGATAGGAGCAGCCCACTAGTGGCCCAGTGTGTTTTCTTTTTAAGCCACCAAAATTTAGAGGTGCAGGAATCATAATTTGGAAATAACGGCGTGAGGCCGAAGTGCAGGTGAAGGGACGACGTAATTGGTGCCGACCCCTCGCACCCAGTTCACTGCGTCAACTATTAAACTAGCTTAATCCATCTTTACTCTCACTGTTACCTAAACAAGCATCGCTTAGTCCAGGCCAGGACTTAAACCGTTTCAGAAGCTGGATTGTTTGGTTCTGAATGCTGCTGCTCTCTGCCTGAAGGCTCCAACCAGGCGAAGAGCAACGGGGGCTGAAGTGAAGGACGAGGTGGGAGACACTGAGGACAGGACAGGAAACCCTCCGGAGACGCCTTCTGTCCCACACAGCTCTGGAGTGGGAGTCAGCACACGGCGGACCACCTACTTCACGGTGAGACCAAAGAAGCAGCCAGTGTCTGAATCCTCTCAGGCACAATCGTCGTGGCGACAGGTTCAACTTGTCGTCTTCCCACATTCCCTTACAGGAGAACCCTCCTGGTGAGGACAAGCCACCAGCAGCCACCCTCCCCGCCCCACCCGCTCCTCCCAAGCCCACCAGGCCCGCCAAGCCCCGGCCCAAGAGCCGGATTTCTCGCTACCGCTCGAGCTCGGCGCAGCGCGCTCGGCGCCAGCGCCAGGCCCTGGCCCAGCAGCAGGCGGCGGCCGCTGCGGCAGCGGCGATGTCCTCGGCGCAGGTGGTGGCCGACCAGGGGGCCGCTCTGCACGACGAAGGGTCTCAGTGCCAACACGGGTCCGAACACAGCCATGGAGACGGCGGTCAGGGAGCTCATCTCCTGGACGGAGACGCCCAGGGTCCCAACAGCATACACAAAGGCAGTGTGCGCTACACCAAGGCAAAGAAGGTGAGGCTACGCTAGCATGACGCTCGTCAGAACCAGTCTGATCTCTCTGTCACTGCATTTGAGTTCTTCTCTGGCTGATCAGCTAAGCAGTCATTTGTCTCTCATCAGTACCTCGTCACAGAGTGGTTGAACGACAAAGTCCCTGGAGGGGAGAAGCTCCAGCAGGAGGTGCCTGTTGAGCGGCCCCTGCGGATAACCACAGACCCCACAGTGTTGGCCACCACCCTGAACATGCTGCCGGGCTTGTCCCACTCATCACTCATCTGCACAGCCCCCAGACACTACATCCGATTCGGCTCCCCGTTCACCCCAGAGAGGCGCCGGCCCCGCCCGCTGCAGATGGATGGCACCTATGGCTGCTACAAAAAGGTCAGACAATCCTACAAACATACGGCCAGCAGTGCAGGGAGCTCACCTACAGGCTGCTTAGCTTCAGTTATTACAGCTGGAAACTAGAGATCGGGCCTGAAATCGGGCTGTGGTGATGAACCTTTGAAAATGTGAAATGTCTAAAATCATTGTTTTTGCTCTTTTTATGTTCCAGTTTATCACAGTGACTTTAGAAAGTGTTCATTGGCCTGTATTGAGTTTATGTGCCTGCCTCTGGCGTTCTTCTCCTCGCCCTGTTGTTTAAATCAGTAGCTGACCACATCACACACCATCCCAAGTTGACATGTGTTGTCGCCTTGCAGAGATGGATCAAGCAGGTGGAGGATGAAAGCTGTTCCAACAGCTTGGAGGACGGAACGGAGTCCACCTCCTCCCAGCAGAGCACTAGCAGCCGCTCCACCCCCAACCCGCTCTGCAGCGGTAGGTCACAGCCGCCTCTCCACTCCCACACCCACTTCTTCTTGTGGAGCTACGAACATGAAGCATGTGTGCATGTGGTCCTGTTTCTTTAAATCAGATGTCGGTGCACCGTTTAAAAAGCGGCATCACAAGTACGCAGCTGAGACCACGTCAGTGTCCTCGGACCACCTGCTTCGCCCGCTTTCACCGATCACACCGCCACTTCCTGAAGACTCTCTCCACCCTCTGCTCCACCCGCCGTGTGGCTCTGTGCTGCCCAACGGCCTGGTTTACTCCCCGATGCCCTCGCAACCCACAAGCCGCTGCAACACACCGCTTCAGTTTGAAGTAAGAGTCTACCAAGGCTCGTCGGCCATCTTGTAGCGAACAATTCATCCGAGCCTCTTTGTGTCTCTCCTGTGATGGTTACAGCAACTTCATCCAAACTAGAGTCATTGAAATATTTTTTACTGGGCTTCCTCCCAAGAGTGGTTAATATTTCTATGAGGAGGAGTGGTCAGGGGCGCTGCCAGGAATCTTGGACCCCCTGACAAAAAATTTGATTGCCCCCCCCCTGTCCCCTCCTGCACAGCTGCTGTTACAATTTTTGGTGTCTTTGACCCATAAAAAGCATCACAATTGAATTTAACATCCAACAGTCCACATCCAGTATTCAAGTAGATTGCTTACATTTTTTCTATTAGATTTAGATACTGAAATGTCTCCCCATGAGCAACAGTCAAAAGCAACGTGCAACTACACATAAAGCAATCCAGACTTCTCAAAAATGTTATGTAGTTGCATTTTATTCAAGCTGCAGTACATAACTTTAATAAAAATAATGGTTTCTCCGTGTTTGTTAAAACTGTCACCATGTAGCAGTTTGTTATGAGACAGATAATCTGTGAAAACAATCAATCTGATCCATCTCCTTCCTGAATTACTATTGCTGGTTAAAGTAATGCAATGTTCTGACTAAAACAACTAATCAGAACTAGTAGGAAGCTCTTAGCGCTGTCAATCAACCTCATTCACTCACTGCTAAATGTGCTAATGGTGGAGAAACAACTTATCATTACAAGAAACCGTTTATCTGCCGTCATTGGTATGCTCTGCTATGCTAACTAAACTGAGCATTCACAGTTTGAATCTGCACAGCTCTGGGCTATGCTAGCTGCAGCTGAAGGGGATGAAGGATGAGCAGCCCCACATGAGACTGTGATTGACAGCACTAAAACTCTCCTGCCACTGACTGGTTGTTTCTAGCAATGGGAGAAGACAGAGGAAATAGATTTTTCACAGATTACCTCTCTGTCACAACATAATGAAATATTGACAAAAAAAGTGACATACTGCAACTTTAATTTCACTCAGAAGAGGACGGGTCAGGAGGGATGTGGGTTAGAGCTGCTGCAGACTGACTCATTGGTTGTTAAGTGGTAAAAGGTGCAAGGGGCAAGTTAAATATATGAATATGTTAGTAATTTATTTTCTTAATTCATTAAATGCTAGTGAAAAGGAGGCAAATAGTCTGTAGTTAAGCTAACTATGCCAAATGGTTGATAATTTCACACAGTCTACTCACCTCTCTTGGAGAAAAACTGGGTTATAAATTAACACTCTTGCCTTTTTCCTCTCTCCTTCTCCCTATTTTGTTTTAGAAAACCTGATTGTATAACTTTTCTTAGCAGCATAGTAACTGCTACAATCGTTGGTGTTTCCTACTGTCTGCTGCCAACTGTCATTCTCAAGCGCTCCAAGCAGGAACAAACCATTTAACGCAGATAAGGGGGTTCAGGGAAAATATGGATGTGTGTTTATTTTTTTTATCTGGGAGTGGGAACTGCTAAAAACAACCTTTGAAAATACAATATGATTAATTTTGTGATTGACAGGGCCTCAGTTTTTTTATTTTTTTTATTTCTATGAACAAAAAATAAATAATTAAATTGTGGAGGGCCCCCTGTTGGTCAGGGCCCCTAGAATTGTCATCACTTTTCCCCCCTATACCTCACCCCTGGGAGTGGTGATGTTACACAGTGTGTGTGTGTGTGTGAGAGAGAGCTTTGAATCCTCTTCCCTCAGTAACGGCTTCCACAGTGAAGAGTTATTTGCTGCAGTGCATTCAGAAAGATTGGATTGTTGTTTTTACAACTGGCCAGTCAAAAGTGAGGGTTGATGAAGCTGTAGATGGGTAGATGGCAGGAACGGAGGATTTGTCAATGCATCACTGAGTGTCCTTAAGATGCAGGTCAGTGTGTTGTGCTCATCACCTTAAATTAACATCTCATCCAGAATGAGCAGGAATGCTGAAGAGTTTTGTTGGATCCTGTTTTAACGTAGCCTTTCTCTTTGACTGTAGGACATATCGTCCTCTGAGGCATCGCCTGTACACCGGCCTGAGTCCATCTCTCCAGAAGTATGTTCACATTTCTTTACTCCAAACAAAACAGCTGATTCAGTTCTTCATCTTTTAATCACTGTTCTCCTCTATGTCTCCTGTTTGTCTTTTATTTGTCTCCTCTTCATCTCCTCTTCGTCTCCCCTACGTCTCGTCTCCTCCTCAGCCGTCTCTTCAGGCCGACTTTGACGCTTCTCGACCTCCGTTTCTGGACCTGTCCCTCCCGTCCAGCCTGGAGAGCCCCAGAGCCGTGACCTCTGACGACTTTCCCGGGGTCACTTCAGGCCAAGACTCCCAAGGCCAGTCATCCACGGGCGGCGTCTCCCTGAACCTGCCGTCAGGCTCTTCCTTGGACTCCAAAAGCAGGGAGAAGGCCTTCAGGACAGAGTTCAACCTCATTTACACCTGCTCCCCCCTCAACGCAAACCTGGGGAATCCCCTGACCACGGAGCGCCACCATTCCCAGGTGGACGGAGCTTTCTCTCCCGCAGATTCCTTCCACAGTTCTCTCAGTGGACAGGGCCTGGTCGGAGACTTGGGCTCCGGCTCGCTGTCTCCTTTTGGGGAGAGCCATTACGGAGCGGCCTACCCAGACAGCAGCACTTCGCCTCACACCAGCAACCCTCCGCAGAAAAAGAAGGCAAGTCCTCCACACCTCAGTGATGGGAGCTGCAGATGTTTTGAGCTTTTGTCGTTAAATGTTTTAGACGTCACGAGCTGTTCCCACCAGGCTCACCAGTTTAAGTGGCTTTTTCTTGCTGAAGGAACTTCTGTCCGTTTAGATGGAACCTTTTCTAGTTACATGTGTGTATCTGAATCTCTTTAGATCTGCCCTTCCTCCCTCTTCCTCCTCTTCCTTTTCCTCCTCCTCCTTCCTCAGCCACCCCTCACCCCGATGCTCCTTGACACTCTTTGCCAAGTCTCTCTTCCGCTTTTCTTCCAAGGCAGAGGGCCAACCAGCATACCATTAGTCTGCTGACAGGACAGGCAGAATACCAGCCTATAGCTGTAAGAAGTGAAAACAAGCCAGTACATAATATGGTGAATATGCTCCCTACAACTACATCTTTAGAAGTGTGCATGTAAATATTGTTTTTTTTTTGCATCTGCATACAGCACCCTCCCCCCCCCATGCTCTGACCGCTTCGCCCTGCCCCTCTTCCAAACATTCAGCTACGAGCCTCCAGCTTCCCAACAATTTCAGAGTTCTCAATCCATCTCTGTCCAACCCATCTACATGTGGAGAGGTTCATCCATTGCCACCAGGCCAATGGTTCATGGATTGTCAGAATGGTGTCAGAGTGAGGCCGGTGTGTGCTTGCTCCATAACAACCCTGGCTCTTTCTCAGCTGTAGCTACCGTATCAAACGGCATCGCTGTGGCGGAGTGGGCGCCCAGCATGAGCCCCGCCAGTGACGCTACCACTCGGTTCAAATCATCTCTGGTTGAAATCAAACCAACCAGGAACAATCTTGAGCCGACAACGTAGTTCAGTCACAAATATTCGGGAGGTCACGTTTTACCTCAGCAGATCATTTTCGTCCAAAATTCTTTCTGCAGCAAGTCATTTTGTATCACCAGCTGTAACCTTTAAAGATTATAATCAATATCAACCACATTGTCTCATGTTTTATCAGCTTAAAACCAGAAACGTCAATGTGTGTTTTATTGTGATATATTGAGACAGACCACAGCCAGTGTTGAGTGGGATGAAAGAGATACTTGAATTAAACAAATTTGTGTTGCATTTATATTTGTGATGTCAATCGATTTTTAAAAAATGTAATCGAATTAATCACTGTGCCTAACTTTCCAGGCTTGAAATATAAATATGCAGGTAGTTATGAAGCCCCTCCTGTCACACTCCAACCAATTAAAATGCAAGCATTTATTTATTTATTTATTTTGCAGTAGCAGTAGATGGGTAATGTAGTCTCCCGGTACTCAACAGCACTACACACAACTTGTTCAGGGGACAACTGACCAATAAGATGTCTTTTCTTTTCTAGTTTTTTTTACGCCTCACTCCTTTCTAATGCTGCCCTGGGCAACTGCCCATAAATCCCATATCAAAAACTGCCACTGTATGCACGTTGTCAAAAAAAAGGTTTATTGTCTCAAACCGAGCAGATTGTCAGTTTTCCATGTTTTTATATTCAGGAAGGTTTAAATGAGGTCGTTCTGTTTTACACATTAATTTAGAAAGCTCCCTCTCCATTTACTTCCTATGGACTGTGTGCAATGAGGCAACAGTCGCTCGTCACTCCTGCCTGATGCTGTGAACTAGGTAACCACTGGAGGCGTTGAGGTCAAAATAGACGGTCTGAATAATCTGCGTTATGTAATATTGAAGCATTAAAATGTTCCGATTAATCGCATCCGTTAACATTAACTGTCCTAATTTCTATATATATTTGTGTATAATCTGCCCCATTTACTCTGTTGCCCCTAAATAAAGTCCAGTGCATGAGAAGTCACCCGAGTCGTAGACAGGTTCCATCCAAGTATAAACTACTGTGTTTTATAAAGGCCTCAGAGGTTCTTTAGACAACAACCATTACAATGGAGACCAAAGAACCCAGCAGCAGGTCAGGGGTCAAGTTTAAAGCAGGATTAGGTTCTTCATCAACATCCTAGTGCTCTGATCATCCATCATCTGGACATGGAGAGAGAACAGATGTGGACATCCACTTGGACTGACAGGAGAGCCGTGGGAAGCATATTTGTGTTGGAGTCCAGAGCGAAATCCATTTAACAGACAGACAGGAAGAGGATTCCTCATTGTTTCACCAACAGCTCATCTTTTGCTGTGGCCTCATGTAGGACGAAAACATGAAAAATGTAAAAATTGTTGTTTGCTCTTTAACCTCACTGGTCTTAGTTAACCGCTTGTCTGTAAAAACTATGTAAAGTCACTTAACACCGAAAACTGTTCATAACCAAGAAACGATGGTAAAGCAAATACAGAAACCCAGAGCAATAAACGCATCACAAGGTGGCGTTAGGCCACTAGTGTCCCTGGCCTGGTCTAGAATCACTGCCAACAATATCTGAGCACACAAAAGTAAAGGTTTGTACAGTAAATGTGACATCCAGAAGGAACCACACCAGAGGAACTCAGCAGTCAGCAGGAGTATCCAGGCTGTTTCCAGGAACCTCCAAAACACACACATTAGACAACAGGACCAACACTGGCTGGTTTAATAAACAGTTTGGGCCACATTACAGAGGACACTAGAATCACCCGTAATGCTGACCCTACAGTGGACTCAACAGTGGACCCTAGAGTTGGCTGTAGAGTGGACTCTATAGTTGATCCTACAGTGCACTGTACTGTGGCCAAGAATGCAGAGTACAGTAAGCTCAACAAGAGGCTCTACCATTGACCCTACAGTGGACCATACAGTTGATTCTACAGTGGGTCCTACAGTGGTCTTTACAATGGACCCTACAGTGGGCCATAGAGTGGACCATGGAGCTTGCTATACAGCAGGCTCCAGAGTAGAGTGTTTCCTAGCAACTAGTCAGTCTCGGTGCCTGCATGCCAAATCCTAGAGGTGTCCCGACATACTTCATCCGAGCTGCCAAAATCGGTTCTCATTGATGTGGACGTGTGAGGACAATTGTTGTGTTTGCAGAGAGGCATCCACCTGCTCAACTCCAGGCCCTGGTCGAACTTTTCTGTTCAAAATGTTATCTGATTGGTTAGAAGTTAATTGCTGTTCTTTATGCAGAAATGCGCTCGGACGGATGAAGTATGTTGCAGCCTTTAGTGGTCTGGTAATGTGACAATCTGGAAGCAGAGTGGGAGCTTTTGCATCCCTTATAGCAAGATTGTGATTCAGACAAATAAAAACAAGGTCCCACTACTGCTGCTGTGCGAGTTGAGGCTTACTAAACACTTTTGCAACTGACGAGAGCATAATGGCTGCTGTTGGTGCTCTGTGGTGACTCTTGACTTCCGCTGCTCCTGCTCAGCCTTCGCTGGTTCTTTCTCGATGCATAAGATTCAACTTCAGACAAGAGCCATCCATGTCAGTGTCTGACCATCCCACTCGCTTCTGATCCTCTCGTTTGTTTGTCGTGTTTGCTGATGACATCCAGTTGGGATGAGTCTTCTCGTTGTAAAGGTGTGTGCGTGCCTGAACCCCCTTGTGAACGTTGACTTGTGTGTTTTTTGTGGATTCTTTTGAGCGTGGTTGCATCATACCGTGGTGCGTCTCGTGTTGCTTGCGTTCTGAGCCGAGGGGCGGTGATGTCCAGTCGTTCAGAAACGGAGCGAGAGCAGGGGGCGCCCAGTGGATCCCGACGGTCACGAAAACGGGGTTTGAAAACCTTTCGCTCAGACTGGAGCCCTGAGCCGTGCTGCATGTGGCCTGTCATCAGTCAACATCGCAGTTTGGGCGAATCATGGGATGGATTTTTGGCGGCCTGGCATCAAACACAGCAGTGAGGGTTTGATGTAGCAGCAGCGAGTTGACGAGAGCGCCCTGCTTCCCTCTGCCGCTCAGGTGTCTCTGCTGGAGTACCGGAAGAGGAAGCAAGGCGGCAGCAGCGGCAGCAGAGCAGGTGAACCAGCAGTCAGGAACGTCGCCCCCACCCAGCCGGACTCCTACTGCAGCAAAGAACCCCACCCGGCCCGCTCCTACCAGCAGATGCAGCCCCCTTCCTCCCCACACTCCACAGCTCCGGTCCCACACCTGGAGGAGGTCAGCCCGCCGGACCCCCACAGGGCGCCGCTCAAGCCCAGGCGGCAGGAGTGCAGCAACCAGTGGTGAGAGTGGCTCCACCTCCTGTTTCTCTCCGGTCAGTGCTGAGAAACCCCCCTCTGACAGCTCCCTGCTCCTCCATAGGATGGTCCCCACCACGGTGGAGCGCCTGAGGGAGGGTCAGCGCGTGCTGAGAAGCATCAAGATGGATCGGGTCTACAGACGGAGCGACGGATCAGCAGACGCAGAGCCAGGTGCGGCGGCAGTTTTGGGGGTTCAGGTCAGTGGAAGAAACGAGCCGGACTTGGCCGTGACGCTCCTGTCTCTGTCTCCAGATGCGGAGCGATACGAGCGAAGAGGAGGAGCCCTGGCTGCTTCCACCAAGAGCCCCTACAGATACAGCCCCCCCCTCTACGCACAGCAGGTAGGACCAGCAGCAGCAGTCACCAAAATGACTTGTGGGTTTAAATTGCTTATTTCACCTCAGTTCGTTTTGAACATGTAGATGTCCTTCGATAAGCGGAAAGTCACAGTTTCTAATTCCGAAGTATTCACATTCCTGAAAGATTGAAATTAAAAATGATTTTCATCCTAACAAGATATTAATTTTCTTATCTTTCAAATGACAATAAAACAATCTGAATATTGTGTATATTATGAAGAGACAGCAGGTGGGAAACCCTCTCAGCAACCAGTAGGAGCATCGGCTGCCATATGAGGCCTTTCCTGGTTGCTAAGCAGCTTTATGCTTTTTCCACTGATAACATGCAGTCCTCTGTCCTCTGTCCTCTGTCCAGTCAGCAGATGTCCTCCCAGAGACGGACGGCCCGTCCTTCACCCACCCCACAGCCAGCTCTCCGTTCCAGAGCTCCTCCACCCAGAGCTTCTACCCTCGCTTCTCCTCCTCCCACCCGGGGCTGTCCCAGGATCCCCAGAGCTCCTACTGCAGTCCCCCCCCCACACAGCCCGCCGGCGACGGACCCCCCAGCTACAGCAGCAGCCTCCTAAAGACAGGCTTCCTCGGCAGCAGCAGCCTGTTGGAGGGGGCCGCTGCAGGCCCACGGACCCAGGGACAGACTAAGGTAGACGTGGGCCCTCAGGCTTCCAGAGGGGGTCAACAACAGGCGGCCGTCAGCCTGAAGGTCAGCAGCCCGGGGCAGGCGGGGCAGCCGGCCGGCTCCAGGCTAGCAGGACCCTCCTCACTTTACCCCCAGCAGTTCCAGCATCCCCCCCACCAGGGGCCTGGAGTAAGGACTCAGTCAGGAAGCTTCTAGGACCTTCTTCAGCTGTGTGTGTGTGAGAGAATGAGTGTGTGTGTGTGTGTGTGTGTGAAGCTAAAGGCCCCCTGTGGGTTCAGGGAGCTGGAGGGGCCACATGTACAGACCTGAGAGGAGCCAGCCAGGACTCTGGACAGATTCCTCCTTTTCCTGTTTTTTGTTTTTTTGTTTTTTTTCCCCTTTATTTTCAGGAAAAGAACTTGACAGCAGCTCCCTGCGTGCTCATAGATAAACCTCTGGCTCCTGGACGTCAGGACGGAGGGAGACTGGAAGCAAACAGCCTGGAAAACACGGGAAACCAGATTGAAAACTCCCCGATTATCCCAGAACTTTCCTACTCTTCCTCTTCTATGGCAAAAAAGGAAAAAAAAAAATCCACATCAACGTCTGCACAGAATGCTAAGTTAGCCTTCCTGTTGTTATGGTTACCAGGTTGGTCAGATGCCGACATGCGCATTTGGCGCGAACCGATCGATGTTCCGTTTTCTTCTCGTTTTACTCAGAGGGGGGAGGGGGGGTGATGACAGGCAGGTGGGGGCGGAGCGTTCTCCAGGTTCATTCCAGAATGTTCTTCATCGTGTGAGCGGTGTTGTGCTGGCAGCTCCACTCCTACATCCAGCCGCAGGCCTCCATCTCCATCCTCCCCTCTCCCACCTCCCCCCCTCATTCATGGTGCTGCCAACCTTTTTTCCTCCCACCAACACCTGGTCCGGTTGGGCCCACCACCACCGGGTCGGCTCCCCATCCGTCTGGAGTCATCCCGTTCAGGAGCAAAGGGATCAGGGTTGCAGACACGCCTGGATTTGTCCGACCAATCGTTGCATTCCATGTGACAGAGAGCAGAGCGAGTTCACTGCCAGAGGAGATGGAGCTGCTGCTGCTGACGGTGGCAGCTGCCCGGTGGTGACCGCTGCAGCTGCACTTCCTGTGGGGTTCTCTCTCTCTCTCTCGCTCGCTCTCCGTCTGCTGCTTTACTTGTTCCATTTTTTTTCCTCTATTCTTAAACAACTGACGGTTCTCTGCAGCGCTCAGACTGAGGTGGTGGAAACCTGTGAATCCCCCCCCCCCCCCACTCTCTTTATGTGACTGGAGTTCAGGGCCTGAAGTTGGTCGTGGGTTGTGGGTTGTGGGGAACTGTATTTGTGGGAAAGACTTGAATGACTGAGGAAAGGAGGAAGCCCCTCCCCACGCCCCTCTCCACCCACTGGCCATTACAACCTCTTCCCTCTCTCCCTACCTCCCCCCCTGCCCCTCACCACCAGATTCCATGAATGTGTGACAGAACAGCAACATGAACGTTGCTAGCTAACACGAAGCAGCACCTTAAAAACACATCCACCCTGAAAGCACCCAGCAGCAGGACTCTGTGTGTGATTCTGTGTACCTGTATAGAGAGAATGTGATAGAGCCGTATGGAGAGAGGATCTAGTACACTGAATTCCCGGCGTGGTTGTCAGTAGAGTCTGACTGAGCAGCTTGGGTCAGACGCTTTGGAGATCTGACTCCCTGGGTTCCTTCAGACGCCACTTTCTTTCTCCTGTTGTTTTTCTAAGAGGTTTTCTGTTGTTTTTCTTTTTTTTTTCCACAGATCATAGTAGAAACTATTTCAATTGTTCTCTAAGAGATTTAAGAAGCAACAGATGTAATGCATTTTGATAATAAAATAATCATAACAGCAAAGTATTTTTAGAACCCAGCCTTGTCATTGTCATGTTTAGGTGGTTATCTCATATTCCACAGCTTTGTCAGCTATCGACTTCTTTTCCTTTCTAGTACACAAACTAAAAAAATACTTAAAATTAAAACATAATTAAAAGTAGATCGAAGAACATATCTGGTGTCAAAATGATGGCTTCCCATTGTTATGGTCCTGATAAAATAATTGAATCAGTTATTTTACCAGCAGTCAATGGACAGTGAGTGTTTACATGGGAAATTAACTAGCTGGAATGATTTTTAATCTTCTGTTAGGTGTTCACTCAGATTCCATTGTCAGTAGAACTGCACAGAACTGCACCGATTACAGTTTTCTGGACGATCGCCAATTATTGATATTTAAAAAGCCTTTCCTGCCAATAACTTTTTTTTTGTCTTAATAAATATGGCTAAATATAGCAAGAAAATTGATGAGTTGGTAACAGTTGGGTGACTACTGTCAGCTGCAATCATGCAGATATGACCTGGTGGGCTGGTTTATCAGTCAAACCTCTGATAGACCAGAAGGATAAGACAGATCCTTCTGTGTTATCGCTGACAATGAGGACATTGGTTGATTTTTAGACCTTTACTGAGGTTTATGAGATCAGCTTCACGTGCAAGTATCGGCCGATCACAGACCAAAATGAAGGAAATCTCAGTGTGTGTTTCGGACAGGAAGATGGTTGGTGCTGCGTCGCCTCCTGCCAGTGTTCAACATTTATCGTGAGCATCGAAGGTGTAAAGGCTTATAGAATAGCGTTTGTAGAAATGGTAGATATTTTTTGAGACTGGAAGACCATTAAGAAGGTAAACGTTTTAGCTTCCTTCCACTCATCTGGATCGACACTGAGAGTTTTATTCTGTCGCTAAGATACCTACAGGATACAATGTAAAGAGGCATTTTCACCCTCAGTCCAGTCAATTAAAACTCTTCAGGGCCACAAATGTTACATGAACTTTCTGGGTTAAAGTTTGTGTAACTTTCCCCCCAGAAAGTTCACTTTTAGAAGTAGATACTAGATACTTCCAAAAGTAACTACTTTTGGAATTTTGTAATCCCAGCTGGTTTTTACTACTCTACAGGCTTTCCTTTTTTATTAAGAACACAATTATTACCAAACACATCAACCCATTTAACAATCCTGGAAAATGTTTGGTACAGCACACAGTAGTCATCTTTATAGTATAAATATGTAATGTAATAAAAACATTTTGATTTTTTAAAATTTTGTTGTACATAGGCTCACATCTATCCAGTGACTTTTAATCAAAGTAGATTTTTGCTGCACCCAAATCTGCTTAATTTGTTAAACTTGATTTTACATAATGTGTTATCCATGTCTCTAAGGGCAGATTTATTTATTTTAATCAAGTCCAAGCAAATTGCAAACTTTAAGAGAAATGTGTAAACGCAGTGCAGAGATTAAAGGAACAAGGAAGAAGTTTTAAAAGAGTTTGCTGTCATTATCTTTATAATTTGGAATTAACGGACAGATAAAATGTATTATGCTTGTGATGTAAAACCCTAACCACTAGGTGGCGGTAAGGCTCCACTACGTTGTTTGCCAGGGTGGTTGTCACGTGATTCAGTCAACTTCCTGTTTATCACTTGTTTTGTGCAACTCAGACCGCCGAACTGTCCTGTTGGACCTGTCGGTCACATTAACTGCAGCCGCGTTAATTTCGTGCGAGAACTATTTAACCTAGTCCTGTTCGTCGTCATGGTGACGCTTCACTGAGCGGGCTCGGAAGGATCCTGGAGTTTTCCTGATTTCAAGTTCGGAGAGGAGCCTCGGAGGGGTAGTGCGGGTTTTCCACAGGAATAGAAACCAGACTAAAAACATCAGCCTCGATGTGCAAAACTGGCTTCACCGAAACATTACTAGCTCTGTAGCTGCGTAGCTAAACCCCGGGACCCCCGGCAGGTCGCCGCCTGCGGCCCGACAGCGGCTCGTGTCTTCCTGGGGTGGAGCTGCTCACCGCTGCCGTGAATTCAGGACGACCGCCCGGCTCTGGCCCCCTCAAGCGGGCAGTCAGGAACAAGCTCGCCGGGAAGGGATGGCCTGGTCGGTCTTCCCGTTCCAAGGGACAGGGCTCTGCGGTCTTTGAAGGAGGACGAGTGCGGCTGGAGGCGACCACCGCGGCTCGAGACGCCATGATGGCCGCCTCCCCCTCCGCGGCCGGCGGCTTCACGGTTTCCGGTCTGTCGGTGAGAAAGAGCGAGCAGATTGCGGATCTGATCGATCTGTTCTCCAAGACACAGTATCGAGCAAAGGAAGTGATTCCTCGGGTAAGAATGTTTTCCGATTTAGAGTTGGGTTGTAATTGGTTACATTTACTTGAGTAACACTTTGGGAAAACAATAAACAACTTTTTGTTGTATTTTTACTATACTGTAGTTTTTACTTGAGTAGTTTTATTATGAAGTATCGCTGCTCTTGAGTAAAATTTCTAGATTCTTTACCCACAGAATGAATGAACAACAGAAATTCATCAAAAACACACCTGTAGTTTTTAATTAAAGCTTCATAAGCTTTTTTTTTTTTTAAAGAAATTGATTTGGATTTTTTTTAACCTGATTTTCTTATATGTTACTTATGAATTATTTCTGTCCATAAAATACCAAAATGTCCACACAAATGTATATTTTGGTCCAGGGGAGCCCAATGGTTAGTAACCTCCTGAGCAAGTCAATGTTTTCCTTAGGTCTCTAATGAGCCATCATTTGATGCAGGTGTGAACTAAACATGCAGGATGCATGTTTTAGTCAATCTGATGTAATTTATAAATATTAAATGATAATTTGATCAATTACTCACTATTTAAATTGATGTTTTACTAACTAGTTTTTACTTTCACTTGAGTTAGAATTATGCTGAAATAACTACTTTTCCTTGAGTTCAATTTATGGGTGTTTTACCCACCTCTGATCTTAATTCAGCATCATCATGTTACCCTGTCCCTCCTCCTCAGGTGGAGGCCATAGAGAAGCGATGTCTGGAACTGTTTGACAGAGACTACAAGTACAGCATCATCTCTAACTCCAGCGGAGAGGTGTGCGGCCACTACCCCCGCCAGATCGTTTTCCTGGAGTACGAGTCTACAGAGGTGGACAGAGACAGAGACAGGTACGTCCGAGAGCAGCCAGTGTCTCTGAGGCAGAGGGAGGAAGTGACAGCTGTGCAACGTGACTTTACACTGCTGCAGAAACGGGAAACATGCAGTGATTCAACAGATCCTTCTGTCTTATCGCTGACTGTTGGAGCGCCAACAGTGTCTCTGCCAGCACTTCGCTTATGTGCTCATGAAATCTTCCTTGCCATTGTGTTTTATGGCTGTGTTTTCCCCGTCCTTTGCCTTTAAAACTACAGGCTGTTCTGAAGTGGAGCTGCATGAACCAAAAAGCCAGAGAAGCTAACGCTTTGTAGCATGAGATTACTTATGCTACAAAGCGTAAATAATCTCATGCTTACTTACATTTTTACAGAATCTTTCTGTAAATATAATATATCATACATGTTTTCTTGTTTATTGTGAATTTGGCGTGTACCAGCTGTTGCTTAAATATCACTTTGCATTTTGAAATCTTTTTTTTTGTTTATTTTTACTTCTTTCCTCCTGTAAGGTTAAAATCAATAGACACTGCTATGATGTGAGATAGTTAGAAAATATGCTATTAGATGACAGTAGGTATGCTACACAAATAGAGTAGCTTAGGAATGATGAAGCATGTGGTGTTGACATGTTTGGTACAGGGGCCCCCAAATAAAAATCTGCCCTAAGCTTCAGAAAGGACTGGACCGGCCCTGGTAACTTATTTTTCTAACTTTAAAGCAGAAACATTAAACCCAGAAAGTCTCTGCTCCTTGTAAACTCGCAGAAACGGCTCAGTGCTCTGACACGTCTTCACTTTTTGTCTTAGAAACCAGATTTTTGCATCTATATTTTTCAGTGTGCTGTTTATAGAAATGTTCTAAATTTCCTCTGATTTCAGTTCCAGATGTTTGGTCATAATTGGTGCAGGATTTGTGTCCTGACTTAGTAACTGCTGCTGTATTTGGGTCTGATTGGTTCTGCTCCTGAAAAAACGTCACTTTTCTGCCGAGCCTCAGTCAAAAGGGAAGCTCTTGTGTGTTGGGTGTAAAAAGAAAAAAAAAGCAATAACTGCTCATTGCAGATCAGTCTTCTACTGTTTATTGTTAGAAAAAAGACAACAGGAGATAATTTTGTTGAATGTCCCCATGACAATGTGACAGGTTCTCTCAAACAGCCCAACTGGATACCGACCTCGTTGGTTTAGAAACACTGAAAATGTAGGTTATTTAGTAAGGCCACATCCTGTTCATGCAGACTATCAGCGTGGCCACACACTGCTATGGGACGCTGCAGCCCAAATGAATTTAAGTCCAGTTTAGTCCAGCTATCCTCACAGATTTATGACGCATGATGAGTCTCTTCCATTTACTGACAGACTGAGTTAAAGAGCAGGTTTTGGTGTGTGTGTGTGTGTGTGTGTGTGTAGATTTGAGAGCACGGTGCAGATCAGCAAGCTGCAGGACCTGGTGAGCAGAAGTAAAATGGCTCGCTGCAGAGGGAGGTTCGTCTGCCCCGTCATCCTTTACAACGGCAAGGTGGGTCCGTCCGTCCGTCCGTCCGTCTGTCCGTCCGCGGTGCTTCTCCTCTGCTCTGTGCTGGATGTTTAAAATCAACACCACGAGTGAAACGTGTCAAATTCCACCCAGAAATACTGGACTGGGCTCTTCAGGTCAAAAAGCTTTTATTTATTTAATTTATTTTTTACCAGCTAGTCTCTAGGAAACGATGACCTGGCCTGTTGCTAGGCAGAGTAGCTGTTCATTCTCTGATTTTCTTTCTCTGTTTGCAGTTCTTTATCCACTGTTTCTCAATATTTCTTCACTGTTCTTTTGCTGAAAACAAGTTGTTGTTTTGTCCCCCTGACCCCCCAAGCAAAAAAAAACTCTGCAGTTCTTTAGAGTTCAACCCCAATTCCTCTGATACCTCCTAAAAAAAATCAGCGATGGTTCAGATCTGTTCTTGTCTGATCAGGTCTGTTTTCCTACCTGCAGCACATTTGCCGCTCTGCCACCCTGGCAGGTTGGGGGGAGCTGTACGGGCGGACGGGCTACAACTACATCTTCTCAGGTAAAACCCCCCCAAAAAAACCAACCTAAAATAAAATGCAGCTTTTTCACACACATAACCCAAATGGGGAAGTTCTGCTGAAAGATTGTCAGTTCAGATTTCAGCTGTGAATAGTAGGAGCAGCTGTTCATCTCTGTTTTAACCACTGAAAGCTGCCTTCAGTCATTTCTTCTTCTGCTGTTTGCTCTCTCATGAGAGAGACTTTTGCTCCCTAGACTTTAACCTTTTAGTATCCAACCCTTCCTGGTGTGTCTGCAGGGGGCAGCGACGACGCCGGCACCGAGCCAGAGGAGGTTCCCGAGGACGACCCGGCAGTCAGGTGACGACAGCAGCTTATCATCTGACCTTAGTCATGGTGTCTCTCAGGTTCGCTTCACGAACTGCTGCCTTTTCTCCTGCTGCTCAGGAACGGCGAGTCCCAGCTCTTCGACAAAGTTCGAGGTCACGACATCAAGCTGCTTCGCTACCTCTCAGTTCGCTATATCTGTGACCTCATGGTGGAGAACAAGAAAGTCAAGTTCGGCCTGAAGTAAGCCGCGTTCCTCAATAACTCTGTCTCATCGTTTCCAGTTTATGTTTTCTTCCAGCGGACCAGCCGGGCATGTCGTCTTTTTCTCATAATTTGCATCGGAGCGTATTCCCAGTTCTAGGAGTTGTTGTCACTGACATCTTCTGTTGTCGTTGCCTTGGCAGTGTGACGTCGTCTGAGAAGGTGGACAAGGCGCAGCGCTACGCCGACTTCACCCTGCTCTCCGTGCCTTACCCAGGTGGGGAATGTAGTCAGGATTCTCACTTCAAAAGCTCAAGTTTCCACCTGTTGCTCAATTTCCTCCCGTTGGAATTTGGCCCTTTAATTATATCAATAAGAGTCGTTCAATAAGTGAGAATATAATTGTAAAGATAATGTCTTCCAGTTACTCCAGCAGGCCTGTCACTATAAGCAATACATCATTTAATTGCATGATAAATTAAAGTGTTTTAATTTATCATTTATTTTCCCTTTCTACCAAAAACTGGGTAGCAAAAGTCTAAACTAGTACTTTTTTGAAGGATAATTTTGTTTACAGATACTTTATAATTTTTTTATTTTGGGTGTTTAAAATGTCTTCCACTTCCAGTTTAAATATTCATTAGAATATAAAGTTTGTTCATCTTTGAGAATGTCTGCTTTCATTATTGTTATGCCGTTGCAATTATATTACTTGGAAAAATATCTCAAAACAACAATGTTATTGTTTATTGCAAAACTTCTGGGACAATTTATTGTCCAGGAAAAGACCTATTTCTACTTATTGTTTTCCACTATTTTATTTGAGGTAATTGCGACTTTCTGCTCCCAGCCAATGAAAATGTTACATTTAGGGTCTGATTATTACGTCAGACTAATAAGAATCATGTTTTATAGTGTCTTAAAGGAGGCTGGGGGGTCGGAGCTTGGCGTCTTCTGGAAATAAAAGTCTTTCTCGATCTTTTCAGGCTGTGAGTTTTTTAAGGACTACAAAGACAGAGACTACACAGCGGAGGGCCTGGTGTTCAATTGGAATCAGGTACTGGTTCTGCTCCTTCCCCCGGCCCAGTGTGTGTTTATGACGGGTGGTGATGTTTGTGTATGTGTGTCTCCATTGCCAGGACTTCGTGGACGCTCCCCTGACCATCCCCGCGCGCTTCACTCAGAACCTGAACATCGACTGGACTCGGTACCAGGTCGGCTCTCGCTCTGCAGCTTCTGTTGCCTTCTCTTCTCTGTCTTGGGGTTGGAGGCATTTTAGTGCCATCTAGTGGTCAAACTGGGAAGAGTCTGAGTCAGCAGCCTTTGTAACTTCACAACTCGATCTCAAATGAAAATAAAATAATATAAAATGTATTCGTTTTCGACTTAAAAAAAAAGTTAAACTCGTAAGTGTAAGGGATAGTCAGGTTTTTATTATTCAAAATGAATAAGTAGCTTATTGTTAGATTTGATATTAACTGTGTAAATGTTACAGCTTAAAGATAATGCAATGCAAAATTCAGTTTCCCAGAAACTGAGAATAGACCAATAAAATGCTCTTATTCAAGTTTTGTTTAGTTTTGACCAGAGTTGGCTAGTGACTAGCTACATTTACTCAGTAACATTTTTTGAGCAACTCTTTTGAAAAAAATTACTTTCAGGAGTATTTTTACTAAACTGTAATTTTAAGTATCGGTACTTTTACTTGAGTAAAATTTTGTTAATTTTTTTTTTTTTTTCAAATTTTTTTCTTTTGCTTGATTTTGTAAAATCTCTTTGTGTGAATTATCCTCATTCTATTCCTTAAAATGCAAAAATTTACACTTTTTGGTTTTTTTTGGTCTGCCTGTCATTTTTAACTATTACATGACTGATAATTTGATCAGTTAACTTAGTACTTGAATATACTTTTTTACTTTAACTTCAGTAAAAGTAGCGCTACTTGTTTTCTTAAGGAAGACTACTGACTGGTGCCACCAGACCAACTACTGAGAGCAGATACTGTAAAGTACCTAATCAGAGTAAATTTTTTTTTCATGAAATGTCATATTCTCATGTTTGATTTTTAATTGCATGAAATGATTCAGTTTAATTTTTAATGATCAGAAAAGGAAATTAAAGTTTCTTTAGACTGATTATAGAGGCTGATGGCTGTGGGCAGGAAGAATCTCCTGTAGCAGTCTGTATTACAGCGGTTCTGGGGAAGCCTCTGACAGACGGCATGCATGTTGCATGCCGTCTGTCATGAACTTTAAAATAATCTCACTTTTTGAATCGTATTACAGACATTAAGAACTTCCTACGATATTCCTACTTATAGAGACGCACCCGTTTGTGACAACATGATGCTGAAACCTTCCAAATGATAATTTAAATACAGAAAATGTTTTCAATGTTTGATTTTCACCATACATGTCTACCGTTTGTAATTCTAGAGTGGGCGAAGAAGAATAGCGTCGGTTTGTTAAAAGCCGTATCCTAGAGTTGCAGAAGGGGTGCAGAGGCGATTGTTTTCATTCTGTGATGTCTGTGTGTGCATGGACGGATCCAGTCGTGGGACCTGGTGGAACAGACCCAGAACTACCTGAAGCTGCTCCTCCACATCATCAACAGTGATGGTAAGGGAGCCTGTGACTGCAGGGGGTTGGTTGGGTCTGCGCTTGCGTCCGCAGGTCATTCCCGCGGCGACGGTTTACGACATTTCAGTTCATTTCCAAATGATCCCAGTAATCCAGTTTATTGGTCAAATCAGTTCAACTTTTCAATCAAAGGGAAACCCAGTCGATGACACCAGCATCGGGCGACAGCAGGCCGTCACTCTGGGCGATGACAGCAACAGTGGCAGAAGTTTGATTCCGCTACGCCTGTCTCTGTTGTTGTTCCTTGGGCAAGACGTCTTGCCTGCTGCTGGTGGTCAGAGGTCCCAACAGGTGGCGCCGCAGCCTGGCCTCTGTCATACAGCAACACGATGTCATCTCTTGCTGTTAGCGAGTCGACTTCTCGTCTGCTGAGCCGTACCCTCCCCTAGTGCCCCACTCTCTCTGAAGGGTGACCTTCAGGTCATTGAGGTTCTGGTGTCCATTGTTACCGTTCTGCATACGTGGCGACTCAACTGACTGTACGACCAAAAGCAGCCGCTTCCCGTCAGAGGAGGAAGCTGGTCAGTTTTACCCTCTGGCCTCCCTGTGTTGACAGTGTTCCAGATGGCTCTGGTTTGTCCTCGTTTCTTGTCCTAAAGGCTCGTCTCTGAAGGGCGTTTTGTGTTTCAGATGACAGCGGGCTGCTGGTGCACTGCATATCAGGCTGGGACCGAACGCCACTGTTTGTTTCCCTCCTCAGACTCTCCCTGTGGGCAGTAAGTCCTCTACGCTCCTCTCTACCTGTCGTCCAATCCCCCCAAACATTGTCTAAGCTAAATAAACCTAGATCTGCCGTTCTCAAGACAATCTGAGTCTGTTCCACAAAGTGAGCAATTAGCATACAGCTGAGACTTCCTGTCGTCTTCACAGGACGGTGCTGTGCACGCCAACCTGGAGCCTGCTGAGATCCTCTACCTGACCATTGCTTATGACTGGTTTCTCTTTGGGTAAACCGATCCCTTCATCTGCACCAGCAGCATAGCATAACGTAGCATAGCAGCAGTAGAAGCTAGCAGCTGAGTGGTACCTCAGCCAATCAGAACTTAACTGAGAGAAAACACAGTTAAAAGTTGAAGTAACAGCAATTAATGCAAATTGGAGAGCAGTAGAAGAAGAAAGTGAGGTTAGGTTGTTCTAGCTTATATGTTGGCATGAACTGCATGTTGACGTTGCTGTCTGGCTGCTGTTTGTCAGTGATGTTTTTTTATTTTTCCAGTCACATGCTGCCAGATCGACTCTCCAAAGGGGAAGAGGTATTCCTGCTCCGCGCCTCTAAACTCTGATTTTGTGAGTTTTCTTTCCGTTTGTAACGCAGAATGTTTCTCTTCCCTCAGATTTTCTTTTTTTGCTTCAATTTTTTGAAGCACATCGTCTCAGAGAAGTTCTCTGCTGTCAGGAAACAGAGGTGACGCCCGCTTTCCTCTCTCTGTTTCTTGCCGTCTGAAATCTGTCGTCACTGTGACACATTTCTGTTCATCTTTGTCACATTTCAGGAGGAAAAACTCCCACTTCAAAGAGAGTGACTTCACTGTGGAGGACCTCTGCCAGCTGAGTACGTCTACCTGCTCTGAAACATGACGGCTGCCACCGAACCCTAGAGACACGGAGTCCTTAGTTACACAGCTGCTGAACTAATATTTTTTTCAATTTGAAACTAAATTATTTTGAACAAATAACAATACTAAAATAGATCTTTGACACAGTAAGTAATAACAGATTATATTAAAGAAAAGAAGAGAGAATAGTGTAAAGATATCACAAAATGGTAACCACAAACATTCAGGTTATTGGTTTTACTCAAAGGCCTAAAGTAAAATAAAATATTAAGAAGTGAAATATATTTATAGATAAATTAGATGCTGCACAATAAGCAGTTACAAGATTAAAATAAAAGTACAGCTTTTGTACACAAATGGTCAAGACTCATAAAGCTGGAAAGAAATGTGATCTGGGAAAAAAATCTATAAAATAATGGTACATTTTACTCTATGTAAACAGTATTGTTTTCCTGTATTAAAGGGTCTGTTACAACTAAAAAAAACAGTATAGCAAAGGGATCTGCTTAGGAGATGGTTTTTGTTTTTCCACGTTTCTGATTATTTAAATGAATTTTTTCAACAGAAACATGTGTTGACAAGTAAGTTTCTTTACAAGAGGGGATTTTTCTTGTCACTTTTGCTAGAATTATAGATTGACTACACCTATTTCATCTGAAGAAAAGGTTGAAGTCTGAAATGTTCAACATTCTCACCGTCTCACTGACAACAAGAGCAGTTGTTGTTGACATTTGGAAAGAAGCGACAGATATTCTTTTTAAATGGATGATATGTGTGTAAAACGTAAAATCAAAGTTAACCGCCGGTATAGAGCATTAGTGACGCACTGATGAACCTTGATGTGTGAAGACTTTTGTCCAGGTCTGCACATCTGTGAGGTCTAAATGGCGAGTGGAGATTGTTCCCTCCCGTGGTTCCTGTTGCCATGGTGATGACAGTTCCGGTTCTGCTGCTGTCCTCAGGGTCCAGGGACCGCGGCAGCATCACCAGTCTGAGCAGCGACTTCTCCCTCATCACCGAAGAGCTGGCTGGAGCCTCCTGTCCCAACGCTGACCCTGTGGACCTGTTCTCCGGCCACCCCCAGGCCTCCAGCGGGTCAGCCTCACACACACACACACACACACACACACACACACACTCGCATGTTTTCATGACCTGCATTCAGGCAATAATTCAGTTAATGGCCTAATTTGAAACGAGCTCAGTAACTTCCAGCTGCGTCATTCATCGTTTCTTTCTTATCTGTTTCACTGAAAACTGCATAGTAAAAGTCTTCAGTCTGTCCATGCTGAGCTGCTGTCTGGTTGTCAGTGATGAAAATGTATTTATTTTTTGTTCCCAGGAGGAGAGCGCCTGCCTCCTCTCCGCCGATGGTGTCCTGGTGTAAACAGAACCCTCTGGATGAGACTCTCCCCCATCCGGCCAACGAGGCCAAGTCTTCCAGTTCGTCCTCCTCCAACCAATCAGACCACTGCTTCACACGCTCCGGCAGCAGCCCGTTGGCTGTCCCCACAAGAGGGTAAGTCTGGCGATGGAACTAGTTGGTTTTTAGATCCACTCTGCATCAGGGCTCTGAATTTTGTATGATCTCCTTCATTTGCTGGCCAGCAGCTGCTCTGCGTCCTTGCAGCAGTGCAGGGCTCAGACAGCAGCTTCATCCATGGCCTGTGGGCAGAAGTCAGGCATCTTCAAGAACTCTGATTGTTTTCACTGCTGAAATGCAGAGTGACGTGACAAACTAAGGGACCGTAGAAAACCCCCAGGTTGTAATCTGCCTGGTTACTCAGAGAAACGGCATCAGAGCGCCGTAAAGCTGAACATTAAGTTGGCCAGGGGTGTTGATTTTAAAACACTCTGGTTTACTTCACTGGTCTGCTGCTCTATGACCTCTCAGTTCACTTCAGCCTTCATCCATATTGTCTCCATCCATCTTCCAATTGGACAACTGTCTATTTAAACATGCATTGTTATAAAAACTAACTGGATGATTTAATGAGTCTTCGTTACTTTCCTATTTCGATTCTTGTCATTTCTGTTGAGAACATGAGCGTCTCTGTCCTATGATCAACCCATGATAACTGCGTGACTTTCTGCTCGCAGATGCACTATATTGCCAAACGTGTCTGTGCCTTCACACACATGAACCTGACTGACATGCCGCAGTTAAGCCACAGGATCTAATACTCGATTGCTCCACTTCTTGCAGGTAGAACAGGTTTTGTTCTTAAAGGGGCGGTGTTATGCATTTTCCACCCAGATTGTGCAATTTTATAGCACAATCAAGTAACTGTGTTACCTTGAGTTGTTGTAAAAATGCTTTATGTATCAAATATGACTTAAAAGAAATTTTACTTTGTAATTCAGTACTTTGGGCCGATGTCTCTTTAAGAAGCTCTTACTCTTGCCAGCTCTCCTCCTTCAACACGTTGTCACAACAGCCTTTCTCCATTATGCCATTTACAGCCGTTCTTAGGATCGTTACCGTGAGAAGCATCTTGTATAACGAGCTCAACAGATGTGCGGTTCCTCTAGATTTTTGCTAATTGCTGCTGGCTAGTCTGAAGGAGCTGAGTGGGGGAAGGCTGCAGCTCCTAAGAGGTACTTTGTGAGAGCAAATGTTTAGGGACTCTAAACGGTTGCCAAGGAGATTAAAGGATTTCTCAAACATGTGAAAGAATGAAGACGACATTCCAAGTATGTTTTTGATGAGGGAATAACTTTATAACATGATGGAAAACTAAAATAAGAAAGTCCCTTTGACATAATGCTGTCCCTTCTAATGGAAGTCTTTCCATAAGGTTGAGAGTGTATTTCTGGGTTTTTTAGACCGTTTTCCTCTGAAATGTATATGTGAGATCAAACACTGATGTTGGATGACGAGCCCTGGTTCTCAGTCCCTGCTCCAGTTCATCCTCAAAGGTGTTTTATCTGGTTGAGGTCTGGACTCATAATGTTTATGTCTTTATGGACGTCATTCCCAAACTATAAACCTAGCAGAACGTCTTGGTGAGCTGAAGCCTTAAGTCAGGGAGACGTCATTCTTCTGGCACCTGCTACTCCCTTGCAGGTCTGTAGCTGATGTCCTCTGAACGTTGGGGATCTGGGCTCATTCTGCAGTGCACCACCTTCTGACCGTTCTTCATGTTTGTGCTTGACCTGCTCCTCTTCCCAGTCCCTTCTGCTTGCTTCTAACGACCGCCTGCGGCGTGTTTAGCAGATGGGATGCTTTATCACCATCCTGCACTCTGAACCCAACGTGAGCCGCTCATTCACTGCTGTTGGTAGAACCAGTCTGGAACACCTGAATTCAGTGATACGGAGGGGTGACCCAACACTTTTGGCAATACAGTGTATTATTATTTATTGGAGTCAATTCCATCGTTGGATCATGGACAGATTGTAGTGAATGTGTTTGAGTGGGCAGCGTCCTGTAGGATTTCCTGCTATATGGATCAAATTTGGATGTAGTTCTAGTTCTATTCTCACCGTTTCTCTGGATTTAGAGTTGGTGCTCAGTCACAGGCCAACATTCATTACTAGCAGACAAAACTTTTAACTCTAGTCAACATCAATAAGTAGGTCGTAGCTGTTGGTTTCTACTGACGATGATGCCTGGATGCAGACTTTAACCAGCGTCCTGCTTAGCGCAGATCAAATGATGTGAGACTGCTTTTTCCTAGAGGTTTGCAGTCAATGTGTTAACTTTACCACTATAGCTAGTGATAAGTTCTGTCTAACCTTTCTGGTTGTGTCGCCTCTCTGTGTCAGGTTAGCAGCAGAGTACTCCAGATCAGGCTCCTCCCTGTCCACAGAGTACGGAAGCTGGCAGATAGTTTCCGGTTGTGGCAGCATCCATGACCACGGCCACTTTTCTCAGCCGATGGCCTCGGTTTCCTCCAACTCGTCTGCTGTCACCTCTGCCTATGATTCCCCACTGCCCTTCAGCTTCCAGGACGAAGGGCCCAGTGGGCGGACGTAAGTTAAACCGGAACAGATGAAATTTTTGGAATGCAGTCCGTGTGAATTTCAGCTAGTGAAATTCAACTACAGTACTGCATGTCGCAGAATTTACACATTAAATTTTGAGCTACTTTAAAATTCATCTGTCTTTCTGGGCTCAGTTCAGTCTCATTCCAGAGGGAATGATGGGAGCTTTCTAAGTGTCCAGACTGATCTTGATTGCTTCTTTAATTGTAAAGCTTAGTGGGTGCAGAGCACAAATTACTTCAGCAGCTCCAGAAAATGACATCAATTCATTAAATTGTGTCAAACAATTTTTCTCTAAAGCTCAACTGCTGGAGTAATAAATTGCAAGAGAGACATTCTTGCATCATTGCAGTCGCTTCATGGCATCACCTACTTGACCTTCAAATGGAAACGTTCACCGACTTGCGACAGTAAATCTTTGAAGTGAGGAGACTGGAAAATCCATGTCAAGTTCATAGATTGGGTGAACGAGTTGTAATCCCAGGTTGAGCAGCTTTTTTTTTTAAGCATAATCCAGATGATGTGTGCTTATTCAATTAATAAAAAAAACTCATGCGTCATGATTCAGTAGTGTAGAAAAGTGATCAGCGTAGTCTAATACTGCACCTAAAGGGTTTTGGAAGACGGTCAGGTTTTTCATGCCCAGTCACAGCAAGTTTTGTGGACTTGAAGAACTTGAAGCTTCTGATGGACCTGGAGATCCTCAGCTCGGTGATCTTCAACTTTCTTTGATTTGACAGCTTCAGAAGTCTTCTCCATAGGCTGACGGGGTGTGAATCCTTTTTTTTGGATGAAGTTGTGCCGTAGATTCAGGCTTTCCTGCTGTCAGTCTGAGGGGGTCAGTGGGTTCTCTGCCTTAGGGGATGGAGGTGGAAACCCATACTCAGAGGACGACTGTGAACCTTCTCTCTCTCTCTCTCTCTCTCTCCACGCTGTGGGTCTTTTATTGGACAGTTTGTCCTGATTTCTTCTTCTTCAACCCGTCAGTTTTCGCCGAACAGCTTTGGTCGGTGAGTTAATTTTGCTGTAACGGTTGAACAGAACCGTTACAGTGTCTCCTCCAGACCTCAGCATTCTTCCTGTCTGCATCTAGTTGCTGTTGCTTTACTGGAACCCTGGTGTGTTTTCTTGTACTAGTGGCCCAATGTTTGCCTCTTCTTCATATGAATTTCCTTGACCATTACCACAGGATCGCAGCTCAGTCTACTGCAGCCCCCATTCCTGCATTACTTCATAATTAACTCATATTTTCCATTAAATGCACAAAATGGAAACGAACTTAAAAAGAAATCATATCTTGTTTGATTATTATGGTAACATTGATTAACTTGTCAGTCCTTAGACCACCTGCAGGTTAGTCTTTATAACTTATTATAATTACCTTACATACTTGAAAAACAATTGAGGTTTATTGAAATGTTATGAAGAAAATTTTCAGGCAATTTATTGATTGAAAAGGACAAATATACATTTGAATAAAGAAAATTTACTGCAAAGATTATCCAAAACCAAACTTTATAAAGAACAAAGTTCAACCCGAGTTGAGTCATCAGTCTGATTTCACCACCAGGCAGCCGACTGAAAAGCGAATGATTTACTCCACACCGAACACGTTACGCTCATCCACATTCTGTCCCGACGCTTCGTGTTTGACAGCTGTGCACTTTGAAGTCAGACATTTAGCGTCAGACACATCAAAGTAGCTCCAGGCGAGTGTTGAGAGGAGTCTCCTTGGCATACATGTTCCTCAAACACTTCTAGTCTCCTGCATATTTTGTTTAAATACAATATTTTTTTCAGCGTTTATTTAACGTGACTCAATGTTTTTGCTGGATGGATTTGGATAGAGCAAATAGGGGGAAATATTTTCAAATAACAAAAGTTATAACTTATTTGACATTCCAACTTCCTCGCTGATCCTCTTTCCCGCAACATCCTTTTCTGTTCCTGTATCTGTAGTCATAACTTGTCTAGCAAACAGCGACAATTAGTTTGTCCTCCATAGTTAATTTTTTTCTGATATCACATCAGAAAATGCAACACTACGTCACATAGCAGAGTCTCTCTGATTGGCTGACACTCCGCATCCAGCGGCGAAAGTTCAGATCTTCCAACTCCAGCGTTATGTGCATCAAATGCTCAAAACGCTTCAAATCACACTGCGACGCGCCATCGACAAGCCTCCACATAGACTTTGTCAACCAAACCTTCCTGATGCTCAGAACGCATCTGGTGTGACCATTAGAACAATGACAAATGTAACTTTTGTTTAACCGCCGGTCCCAATCCATTACTCCTGTCAAAGTCCAGACCTCAACCTGATAAACTGGGCTGGGCTGGAAACCTCCAACAGCCGCAATTCTGGGAAGAAGAGAAAGATCCACTACTTAGTCAGGGTTTGGAAGGCTGAGGTCAGTGAGAGATGGACTGCTGACAGCTGCAGGTTCTTCTGGACCCGTAACTGGAATTCGACACCAAACATCTTTGTCTCTGCGGCGCAGCAGACCGTGTGGACAGTGTGACAGGGTGTCCAGCGAGGGGGCGGGCCGGCTTGTCTTTGAAACTGTGTATTTTTTAATGATGCTTCAGAAGAACTGTGTTGTTGTCTGCTTGCCTGACCCTGACCCTGTGGTTCTCCTGCAGGTGCTCACTGCCGTCGGAGCGCCAGACCCGCCTGGAGGCGGTTCGGGAGATCTTCCTGGCCGCCTACAGCTCCACCGTGGGCCTGCGGTCCTCGGCCCCCAGCCCTTCTGGCGCCATCTCCGGCCTGCTGGAGCAGTTTGCCCGCGGGGTCGGTCTCCGTGGCAGCAACGCCATCGTTTGAACTCTTCCTCTGACTCCATTCTCTAACCCCTCGTAGCTTCCATGTTCCACCCCATCCTGGGGCCAGATGCATAAAACAGTTTCGTGATCAAAATGGTTGTGTTTCACACAGATCAAGAAAACGTATTGATGCACTGTTATCACTCGTAAACCGCAAGTTTCCTGAAATTGTACACACATCTATGATTCCATTTTTTTCTTTTCAAAGCAGAATTTGCTCTGCAACCGGCAAACGAGAAGCACAGCAGCACAACGCGATGCTTCTCAGTGGTTCCTGTTTCCCCCCTGCCGTGTGAACAAGCTCAAACTGGAGAATGACGCACAGCGTTGACCAGAGGTTGAGCTCCACAGTAAACCAGGCCGTCATGTAGAAGAACCGTGTTGTTGAAAGATGGCAGAAAACATCTTTTAGAACTGATCCTGGTCCAAATGAAGCTTCACTTCTCCAGTCGGATGTTTGGAACAGTGATGGAGAATTACCAGCTGCTCCGTCACCACGCTCATCCCTTCCCAGTCTGCTGCTCCAGCAGTTTTTTAACCAATAGCAACGGGCCCCCCCCATCCATGAGCAGCCAGAGGTTTTTTTGCATGTTTGTGTGAAACACAAAAGGCCACCGTTGGTCTCAAACGGTGTCCACATCCGATGGAAACATTGTTATGCATCTGGCCTCAATGACGTGCCAACCAGCTCTGCTCAGGTAATACGCCCACATTGTATTTGCATCCTGGAGACGTTCTTTCATTCAGGAAGAGGATTAGCTTCCTCCAGGCTGACTGACTATAAGGGACGGTGGGAAATGGAGACGAGCCTTTAATCCCCCCAAATCCCCACCCCAGTACTAAGAGTTCTGTCAGAATGGTTTTACTTTTCTT
This sequence comes from Micropoecilia bifurca, assembly GCA_903067075.1. NCBI lineage: Eukaryota > Metazoa > Chordata > Actinopteri > Cyprinodontiformes > Poeciliidae > Micropoecilia > Micropoecilia bifurca. The sequence continues at coordinate 69,993 of CAEGAF010114341.1, forward strand.
TCATGCTGCTATTGTTTCCAAAGCCAGTCCAGAGAGAAGAACTGTACTTCAGGAGGTTAGTGTAGAGAACAGCACTTAGTCTTCTGCTAGCTAGCTCTTAGAGTTCTATCTCTCTTATTTGCTGCATTAGCTCACTTATTTTTCAGATTTGAACTGTTCGGCCTGCATTGAAAAGATGAAGGTTCACACCATTAAATGCCACGTCGTCTACAATGGCAGACCTGGCTGGAAAAATTACGACTTTATGGGGAGAATATTTCAGCAGCTCATCCAGAGTTAAAATAAGAACTTCAGCAGGTAGAGGGTAGTATGTTTGGATCATACAGAGTTTAGTTCAGCGCACTTACATGAAATCTTCAGCATAATCTGAAGAGAAGCGTAACATGACATGAGACTGAAGCCTCATCTCTCTTTTGCTTCAATACGTTTGCATTTCTTGGCAGAATCAACCTCATCCAACATGTTCTGTGTCCAATTGAAACACTGTTGTCCAAGTAGAAATCACTCTTATGTCAGCCAATCAGTGATCCTCTTAGAAAAATCCTAGACTTTTTTTCAATCTCTTGTTGTGCTTGAGGAAAGGCCCTGGGTCAGTTTGCCTTATTTCTAGTCGTAAGCAGTTAGAGACGGATGTCTATCGAAACCGAGTCGCGGCACTTGATGATTTGCTGGTTTAGCCTCATTGTGTTGTGGATGTGCTTTGTCTGAAGTGTTGAAACCTTGAACTCCATCAGAGGGTGAAGCCAAACGGGTTCATGTTTTGGGTTTGCAAGAGGGATTTCTCACCAGTCCCCCCACCCCTGCTCTCTGGGATGACTCACCATGCACCCTATGTGTCCATTGGCTTCAACATTGCGCGACTGTTCACTAGCTGTACTCCCACACATGGCGGGGAAATTCCACAATTCCGACCCAGGAATGCCGTCATCTGCGTCTAGGAGGGATCCTCTGAATCTGGTGATAGTCATTGTTTTTGACTGGCTGCCTGGCGCTGCAGCAGCTCCCTGTAACTCTGTTGCCCTCTTCGATGCGCTGACACATCTGTCTTTTAGCAGCTATATGCAGATTAAATCACTGACGTCTGCATTTGTACCAAATTATGTCCAAACTGAACTGTTAAAACTGCCTTGTTTTCCATTGTGTTTAGCTTTACATCTCTTGTGTAATTTAGCACACAGGTTCAATGACCTTCAACCTTTTCTTTTTCGAATGTCTTTCATCCGGTACAACCAGGACGAACTGACCTAAGAACATCAAGCCAACACCAGTCTTGTCTTATACCTGTTCTCTGATGTTTTCTGTGGTCTGTAGTTGATTTTCTCAGTAAAATCGGTTTGATTAGATGTGTGAATGGACTGTTCCCTGGTGGCCTTATCAAAATCTTAATAAAGCGCTTATCATGCTGGCCTCTAGTCAGCTGCATACATATCTTCTTGAGTCTAGATTATTGTTGAGTGGCAGTCTGGAGAATTTCATCTTGAACCCAAAGGCCTTCTTAATGTGGGTTGTTTGGGCTCCCAGAATGTTCTCAACACTGTGCCTTTAAGGTCACGCTCAGCAGACTGTACTTTTTGGACTTTTAATTAAAGTTTTTAACCCTTCTGTGTTTTATCTGGTTAATGTTTTGCTCATCGTTGCCACAGTGTGGATGGCTGGTATACCTCAGGACCTTTTGGTTGTGCCTTCTATTTAACCTCAGCAACGTTTCCATCCCATCGTTGCTCCTTCAGATAGGGCAGGCATTCTATCATAGTCAGCCTTGTTAACTAGCATTGCTCTGTGTTGAGTCTTCCAGCCGACCCAGAGGACACGGGAAGAGGTCCTCTTGGTTCGGCCTTTGAGATCAATTTGGCAGAGTAATGCTTATTTGATGGGGGGGAAAAAAATTGTTAGATAATTAAACAACCTCGGTTCGTTCAGTGATGAAAACGCTGACCCGTGAAAGCGGGGCCTCACGATCCTTCTGACTTTTTGGGTTTTAAGCAGTAGGTGTCAGAAAAATCTGCTGAGAGTCTGTGTTTCTATTTTCTGTCAGATGCTTGATAAATCAGTTCAGATGTCTGGTAAAGCAGTTTGTCAAAGTAAATCTAAAACAGAGCAATCAGTGTTCAGCTGGATCGAATGAATGTCTCAAAGTTAGATGAGCCGTCTCCTTGTTTCCCTGCTGTGGTCCAGGGCTGCTCATCCTCATTCCTACCATTTCTGTCTTTTGTGGCCTCGCTTTCAGATCCTGAAAGTGAGGCCTATCACAGAACTGCTGAAACCCAAATATTCAGAAAGAGTGTTTTAATCTCAGCTGTCGACAGAAGCTCTCTATTTACCTGTCAGTGTACGTTACTATCCCCATCTGTGGTCACAACCTCTGGGCAGTGACCAAAAGAATGAGATCATGGATACAAACGGCCTAAATGAGTTTCCTCCTCAGGGTGTTCGGTCTCCTGACACCCTGAGGAGTGTCTAGGACAGGGGTGGGCAACTCGAGGCTTTGAGGGCCGGTCTCCTGCAACTTTTAGATGTCTCTACTTCAACAAACCTGAGTCAAATAATGAGGTCATTAGCAGGACTCTGGAGAACTTGACGGCACTTGGGAGGCGATTCAGCTCTTTGATTGAAGTGTGTTGGACCAGGGATACATGTAAGAGTTGCAGGACACCGGCCCTCCAGGGCCAGGATGGCTCACTCCTGGTCTAGAATTTTGGTCATCGTAGTGTGACTCAGAGTAGAACCACTGCTTCTCCACATCAAAGTGGCTCGAACATCTGGTTAGGATGCCTCTGGGTTTGAAGGAGTCCTAATCTGGAGGAATTAGATCACCTCCTATCCTGGACGAGTCCTGGTTAGGAGGACGCCTCCAGGCCCATCCCACCAGCAGAGACAGGAAGACCCACGACACTTTGGAGGGACGATGTTCCTTGCTGACCTGGTAGGGAAGTCTGGGTCCATCTGCTTAGGCTGCAGCCCTTGTGATCCTAATCCAGATTGAGAAGGAGCTGATGAATGAATCTCAACTGTTGTCTGCTTCAAAAAATCTTATTCATTAATTGTTGGGTTTTTCTTCCTAAAGTGGTCACATATTGGTTTTAGAATTAATGTAGAGGGTTGATTGAAATGCTGCATTGCACTTGTCCTTTTTTGATTCTCTGTAAGGAAATGTTTGTTTAATTGTACAAATGGTGCATTTTAAGAGTTTTTCTTTAGGTTGTATATTGCTTGTAATTGTTGCCAGGTGACAGGTTATGATGAAAGCTGAGCTGCATATTCTCAATAAAGAAACCAGACAAAAGTGTTTGAGATTCATCTCATTTTTTTTATCTCGATCATGTGGGATTGAGTTTTGCTTCTGGTAATCAGCATCTAAAGTAAGGTAAATTCATTACACAAGAACTTCTGCCCATCTATCCAAATATATTGATACAAAAACTTAGAACTAATGCATCTCTTCAGAGCATGTTTTCAGGGTATGTCTGTATATCGTTCTTGTTGGCTGGTTCATCACTGACACACACTTGTTCCTAAGGGTAGTTTAGACCAGTAGTTCTCAAACTGTGTTGGGATGTCTCAGGATCATGAATATGTAAGTCTAAGGTAATGAGGTCCCCTTCAGAGATGACCTACATACCATAATGTCAACAACTATTAGAACTGTTGTAAAAACAGGAAATGAAAGTGAATAAAACCAACATGTTGGCTGTTTCTGAACGTGTTCTAATTGTTTCACTTCTCAACGGACTTCGTAAAGATGCTCGCATGCTTAAAGAGTTGGAGTCATGTCCCTCTGATGTTTTGTGGCTCAGAAGCTGAAAAGCTTCAGAACCTCTATTAAATTAGTTTTTTGGACAGTGGTCAGGTGCAAAGACTGTTCAATGCTGCTTGCACCTTTCACAAATTATTCGAAATGTGAAACGTTCAAATAAAGGTCACTTTATTTAAAGTGCATAAGACTGACATGTGACCATGAATATTCGTGTTAGCCTAAGTTCCGGCGAATGAGGTAAAATTAATGTTGACTTCAGGCGTTTGTAAGATTATTCAACAAAGGAAACACTACAGTAGCTTCCCTTGATCAATCATCTACACGGAGCTGGGAGGATTTGTGAAGGTCTTTGCCGCCCTCTGGTGATGGAAGCGGGGAATGCAGCCTGCCGTCTCCCTCCTGCCTCTCCTCTGCTCTCTTCTCCCCTCGCTGTGAATGAAAGCGCATCCTCAGGTATGCTCTCACCCACAGTTGCTCTCTTTTGGCCGCCAGCAGCATCCGCCGAGCCAGTGGACCGGAAGCGCTGGACGTGGGAGACAATTTAAAGGACTTTGAAGGCAGGGAAACATTAAAGCGTCTCATTATGGCGACGATAGGAGACTTCGACCCTCTAAACTCCACTGTACCTGCGACCAAAATTGAAGTCACCGTATCCTGCAGGTAAGCCGTCCTCACGCTTTCACCTGTTCGCCAGAACATTTCAGTGGGAACCAGTCCTCACGCTCCTGCTCGTTTCACTCTGCTTGCTTTTTTATTTTTATTTTTTCCCATTCTAGACTTTTCCGCTTCTTCACTATTTATATCACGGACCTGCGCTCGTGCCCAAAACAACTCTTCTTCTTCTTCTTCTTCTTCTTCTTGTTTCGAAAGGGAAAATTGAGTCTGTGCTGTGGGTGTAGGAGTGTGTGGGGGTGTGGGGTGGGCAGTAACCGACTGGAGCCTGGATTTGTTCTGATCGAGTCCAAACTGAAGAGCTCCAGAATAACGCGCCTCTGCTCGGCTGGCTGCATGTTACCCACTGAAACCACCAGGCTGACTTTCCTCACATCACAGAGAGAGGAAGACCTGGGAGAAATGTGTCTGAACTACTCCTTAGAGCTTTGGTGTCCAATGTCGGTCCTCAAGGGCCGAGTTCCTGCATGTTTTAGTTCAGCACTGATAGGTTAAATCGATGTTCTGGTTAGCGGAACACTGACCTGCTGAACACCAGGCAGGGAGAGAACCTGACTCTGGACACCTGGTATGACCCCTCAGTCAGACAGTAAAGGAAGGTGGGCAAATATTTTAATATTCTTGAATCATTAGATTAAAAAATGTAAGTAAAGCTGCTATAAATGCGAACAATATGGCTGTGGTTATCCCAGTTAACCTAAATTAGTTTCGATTATTTCAGTAATCGACTCATCGCGATTAATTGGATTAATCGTTTCACCCCTATTAGGGTTTGATTAAAAATAAATCTTCTTGAGTATAGAGTGAAAAAAAAACCCATAATAGAACACAGGAGTTAATGAATCCTGGTCAAAGTGAGGTATATTTACATCTGTCGCCAGGTGCCTGAAGCCTCTGAAGCTGTTAGAGCTAAACTGGATCGACTTGGGGGGGCGCGAGGGGGGGCAGGTGGGAGATGCTCCATTGTCATTTTCTGTTATGTTGACGAGCAGCCAAAGGTTCACTGTGCTGAGATTGTTTTCGGTAACTATTGCTGACTTAACGACAGGCAGAGGCCTGGTGATCTCCAACAAGTTTTTAAAATGTTTGTTCAGTTCATTTTCTAATGTAAATATTTTTTATCATTTGCGTGTGACACACAATACAATAATAAAATGTAGAGAAGGTGTGTTCAATGACAATGATCAAAACTAAACAGGTTAAATTGTGCATTTCCATACAGAACTAAACAGTGATTTAGAAGTTTCGTTCATTCTTATATCGACTTTCTGGCATTTTCCTATAGAATTTGAAGAGGCAGTACTGTGTAAAATCAACTTTTTTGAGCATTATGTCGTGTTGTAATGTTATCCTCTCATAAAAACCGTAATCAGAGTGTTGCCTTTCATGCATGTTTGAGAAATCCTTTAATCTCCATGGCAACCATTCATCTGTGCAAAAAACGCCTGTGTGAACCTCACGGTGCCTTCGCAGCTACTCAGAGCTTTAATTTTCAATCTTTCAAGACTCCGCCTCACAGAGCAGAGCAGCTCTCCCCCTACTGCTCCTTCAGACTAGCCAGCAGCAATTAGCAAACACCTGGTGTAACTGAACATCTGTTGAGCTCATTATAGGATTTATTTCTCAGTGCAAGGCTGATAAAAAAAATTCTTAAAAGGTTAATGGAGGAGCCATGTTGTGATGACTTCCTGAGGGTGGAGTTTCTGAAATAGCAGGAGTTTTTAAAGAGACAGAGGCCCAATTTCAAGGTGTTAAATTACAAAGTAAAATTTCTTTTAAGTCGTATTTGATATATGCAGCATTTTTATAACTGAAGGTTAGTTGCTTGATTGTGTTATAAAAATGTCACAATGTGGGTGGAAAATGCGTAATTCTGCCTCTTTAATGATCATCATCAAAGTCCAGTTCCACCTGTCTGTCCACTTCAGTGGACACATCGAAGCTTAAGAGTAAAAATGTTTTCAGCACCACTTAATACATTCTAAACAACTCGGAAAGTTTTATAAAAGAATAATGAAACAACACGGTTTATCCTGGTAGTCACAAGTTTATGGAATTTCTCTGTCCGACTTCAACTTCAGTTACAAGCCACAAATACATTTGCACCAAAAATGCCTCCATGAAAACACACCTGATCCGACTCTTAGCCACCTTTAGATCCAGTGAACAGCCTGGGCATAATGTCTCAGTTAATCTGACACATCCTTGGATGTGCTGTTGCCGTTCAAAGCCATTGGAAATGCAGTTTGCTTCCTTTTCTGAGCGAACAATGTGTGTGACGGAGAGCTTTCAGGTCGGATGGATTAAATGCAGGGAAACGAGATGCTGCCGAGGCCTGGGTTTATACACGATTGTGTACAGAAAAAGCGCATTCATTTGCAGGCAGGAAGGTAACCGCTACTGATAGCCCAGATCTACTTAGAGTGTTTGTCATTTTTCCACGGCACTTTTGTGTCATATTGGGATAAAAATAGAAGAGAAAACCCATCATTGTCCATTACAGATGGAAAGCTCCAGAACCAGAGAAGTGAAGCGTCCTCCTCCTCTGGATAGATTTTCAGTCGCAGTTGATGGCTGATGTTTATATGTGCTTTGATCCTCCTGGCTGGTAATAAATATAGCGTACACTCGTTTTATTAGATCCTTTGATCAAACATTGATGTCACAATGAAAAACCCAAAGCTGTTAGAAATGCAAGTTTGAGTAACTTTATTAGTGACTTTAGAAAAACGTCTGGATCAGCAAACTGGAATTCCCAGCATCTTCTGTGTTTCTCTGTTTGGAAGAACCAGTTGATATTAACGTCATGGCGACATGCAGCTGCAGCTTTCTCCTGTCTAATCAAATCCAGAATGTTTTCTTTTTGGATTGAGATCTTATAACTCAAACGGGAACCACTTGAGTACAGAGGATTCATCATCTTGTCCCACCATGTAAATGATGAGGCTGACATTGATGAGTCTTAAGTAGAAAATATCTTATTGCTCATTCAAACATCAGATTCTTAGTAATAAATAAAAATCGTCAAATTATTTTTGTAAAAACTCAAATGTTTTTACATGTTCATCTTGACTGCTGCATGGTGGCACACTGACATGCATAGGGGTGGGTTACTCAACTTGAAAACCAGGGTTTCCTCCAGTATTTATAAGCCTGGCGGGCCAGCAGGCTTCTCTTGTGCCCCTGCCAGGCTAAGCATTGCTTATTTATTTAAGTCTTTTTAAAATGTTTACATTTTTAAAAGATTGTAATAGTTTGTGTTCAGGTGTTAATCGTCCAGTCTTCCAATAGCACATAATTATCAAGTAATATTTTCAAATTTTCTGTCAACTTTAAACATTTTTTAACTCAGGCTTAGCAGGTTTTCTGGGGGAAACTTTGCAATTAACGGATGGATTAACCTTTTTTTTTTTTTAAATTTACTACTGAAAACTGTCAGCAGTTTTGATGTAGACAACACAGTTTGATTTGCACAGGTTCTACATGATGCAATTGTTATGACCTGAATGGAAATGCGTGAACCAGCTCTCTCTGAATTCTCACTGCTTCGTCTTCAGGTTTTTATTTGCGTTGTGCAACCCAAGTCGACGACATATTTATCAACTACCAGGCAGCAGAACCACATATGCTCATCTGCCAACAACTGGAGATGAAGTGACACTCTGTTGTTGCCATGCCTGTGTGTTGTCAGACCCAGTGTTTGACATGGAATATCAGCCATGACAGATTGTTGTTCTGCTGTGTAAACACACAAATACGATTTGATCACTTGTCAGCGGCAATTTGGAGGCTTAGCCTCACCGAGGAGCTCTGGAAAACAAGTCGGTGTGTTCCCAGTGCCGAGCTGGTGGAGTTATGTGTGTCAACAGCTGCTCCTGATGATGCACCGGTGTGAGTGTGGATTAGATGCTGCAGAGTTGAACTGGGTTTCCTTTCCGTCTTATAGAAATGAAAACCTCTCCGTCCTCCTGGAGATTTTATCTGACCAGCCGAGGTCGACACGCTGCAAAAACACAAAATCCTACAAAGTGTTTTTGGTTTAGTGCAAATATCTCATTCTTGGGAGCTTGTTTTAAAAACATGAATAAGTATTATTATACTATTACTTCACTTGCAACATTAAAATTTTCCTATAAGTAAAATAAGCTGCTGATGGAATTAGCACTTTTTCATTCATGTTAAGGAATTATTGACTTAAAACAAACTCCTATATCTTGCTGAAAAGTTATGAATAAGATGGTTTTGTCTTATTTTAGGCCTACTAAGACTTTTGCACTGAAAACCCAAATCAGAAATACTTGGTAGAATTTTGTGTTTTTGCCATCCAGAAACCTTCGCCAGCTGTGGTCGACTCTGCAGTCGGGTGCGACTGCAGAGTCGGGATTTCTACAATCTTTCTACAAAAGATTGTAGAAATGACAGATTTCGACTTTAAATGGTTCTAAGCTAAAATACCTATTAACTCAAACACCGTACATTTGCACCCCCCTGACTCGGGAGGTGATTGTTGCTTTTACTATGAAGAGTTTATGAGGTGCGAAGCAGAAGGAATTTTGGTATTTTGTCGCATTCTGATCTTTTCAGATTTTTATTTGTAAAAAATGTTTTGAGTCATGTATAATTTTCTTCCCACATTAAATTCCAATGAAATATATTCATGATTTTGGGATTAATGTGAAAGGACACGGAAAGGTTCAAGGCGTACGAATACTTTCGCTAGAAACTCCATCTCTTTGTCCAACATTACTCCATGACTTTCTATCGGCTCAGTTGTTTGGCATTTAACTTTCAGTTGCAGTTTATGTTGATTTTTTGCTAACAAAGCCCACAGCCAGACACGTCGGCCTTCTCCCTGCAGAACGGGGAGCCCTGTTGTAATTGTCCAGTTTTCTCGCTTCTTCCATATTATTATCTGACAACAGCAAAGAATAACTAGACAGAGGGAAGAAATAAACACAATTAAACTAGAATCACAAAGAAGGTAAAGCAGAAACAAGTCGCTTTGTTCTAATAAAACAAAGAGACTAATAAGGAACACAGAATGATAACGAAACTAGAATCAATAAATCAAAATCCCTGGACGACTCGGGTCCCTGATGACGTCCGGTTGTGGATGGCTGCTTGTCTAAACTAAAGCAGTCATCAGGGCAGGGCAGGGCGAAACGAAACCATCCGAACGTTATTTAACTTCGCGTGTGTAAACCTCACTGCAGATTCAATCAGTCAGTCAGTTAACCTTATTTGTGTGTCACATTTCAGCAGCGAGGCAGTTCAATAAATGAAAACACAACAATTACAAATTTATGAAGACAACCCCACGCACCCAACGACATCACATTCTGTCGAGCGCCTTCACCAAACTCACACTCATCAACATGTTGGTCAATGTTTCATTTATTGTGATTCCAAAGCAACTCTGAACACCTGGGTTTTTAGTCTGGATTTAAAGGAGCTCAGTGTTTCAGCTGTTTTCTGGAAGTTTGTTCCAGATTTGTGGCGCATAGAAGCTGAATCCTGCTTCTCCCATGTTTGGTAGAGCCGGAAGATTTTTAAATTTTGCAGTGCTGAGCCGTTCAGTGATTTATAAACTAGCAACAGTATTTTAAAGTCTGTTCTCATTGCTACCATTATTATTTTAAGAAAAGATAGAGATTACCTGATCTTTAAATAAGACTTTAAGAGTCTTATTTATCCAAGTGTGGAAAATATGGATTATTTCCAATATTACATCAGTTGATTGATGACAGATGCTGATTCAGAGCAGCTTGACGATATTTACAGTAACTAGCTCTGTTATTGGATTACAGTGTGTAATTGGATTTAGGCGTAATACTTTAGGGAAACTATGTGAAATGTAAATCTGTCAACTGGCAGCTGCACAGTATGAAGAAATCATATGGCTGATGTATTTTTCTGTTAAAAACTGGAATGGCGATCATCATAAATTCAGACGCCTGTCGTCCTCTTTCCCACGTTCGTCCTCCCATGTTCTTTCTGTTCTCACTGATGTTCTCTGGTCTGGATTTCTTTTCAGTACAAATGTGTATCAGCATTTCAAATAATTAATTCATAACACATGAGATATAATGGCAAAGAAATATAACATTCCAGACAGTTCTGTAAAATATTACTTTGGCCTTCGGTGATATTTTGATGATGACATGTTGGTGAAATGCGGCGAAGTTCTACAATCTCATACTAGTGACAAGATAAGTAAATAATTATTATTATTGAATCCATGCTAGGTCATTGGCTCTTTCTGAAGAGTATTATTATCCATATTGTGATTTACTGTAGGTACTAACTGATTAATTTGAATGTTTTTCATCATTTTGAAGTGTTTTCCCTGACTGTCACAGTGGGAGAATACCGGTCACAATCCTTCTGCAACAGGAAGCTGCTTCACAATAAAACACCTTTGTCATCTGAGGAGATTATTACGCTAAAAAAAGGGCAAAGCTTCAAAGCATTTTTCTCTCTTTTCTGAATGAAACGTGAAACCAAAAATAGAAGCAAATAAATAAATAAAAAATGTCTCATATTCTTCAGATAAAAGACATCCGTCCTAGTTGTGTGCACACGCGATCATTCTGGGATCTCAAGAAAAGCGGCTTGTTCTCTCCTGTGGTTCGTTGCCCCCTATTTTTCATAAATGTGGGAGTTGTTGCATCACGGGAGAAGAACCGTCCTAACTGGAAACTTCAAATACTGAGTCTCAGAAGAAACACAGCAGGCAACATAAAGCAGTCATTAGAACATGAAGGCAGGATGAGGATCCGATGCTGCTTTGGATCAGACTTTGAAGAGCCTCTGCCATGTTGTCGGAGTCATGCAGCAAACGGTTCAACGTCTCAAGATAATGAGCCGGGGGATTAATAGACGACCAACTGGGGGAAAGAAATGCCTCCAGTCTCCAACAGGTTTTCGCAAATTGACCGGAAATTGTAAAACATGTCACCTTCACCAGGTGGATTTTGTAAAAACGTCGACACACTTATTGCACCAGCTCAAAAAACAACAACATTTTATATACAAAACACTGATTCAGTCCGATTCACTTTAGGTCCCTGCAAGACAACAATTAGTGGTAACATGACAGTTACTAGAATAAAGTTAAGCTCCATCTAAGACTAAAGTCAAAAAATAAAATTAGTTGATAAAACAAAAAAAGAACTGGACTGCAGTAATCCGATAGAGGCCTTAAGTCAGAGCATCAAGTCTACAGTATGTTTTACAAAACCAAAAGAGTGCTTCAGTCTGTTTGTTCTACATCGACGTAGACCATCTAGTCTACTGAAATCTAATAGTTTTATTTTCTCTTTTAGAAACCTTTTGGACATGGACACCTTCTCCAAGTCAGATCCAGGTAAGCTTTCCTTTGTCCCATTCACAGTTATCAGTTCTTCTGATGTGTTACTTCATGATATAGACAGTAAGCTTAGCAGATGCTGGTCCAGTGGTGCAAAGTGAAGAAGAATACAGTACAATCTATTGTGCTCTCATTCTTGAAAACATGACATTCACAGCATTTATGCAGAGTGAACAGATACTCCTACCAGCACAGTTGGGTAGTAACTAGTTACATTTGCTCAATTACATTTACTTTTTTGAAAGAAACAATAAATGTACTAATGTACTTTTAGGAGTATTTTTACTTCGCTGTACATTTACTTTTACTTGAGTAAAATATGTCAAAGTCGTGTTTCTGTTACTAGAGTATAATTTTTGGCTGCTCTGCCTGCTAACTTTCTAACATCAAACTACTCATTACAGTCCTACAAAGATAACCAGTCATACGCAGGGCCGGTTCTAGACGTGTTTATGTTGGGGGACCAGCCAAGATGTGACGGGGGGTTTCATGGTGCGTTCACGTTATGCTCCAGTTTATTAATTATTCTTGTTGACCAGCGTTTTCTTGGGAAGTCCTCATGGAATTGGGATCTATTGTAACATTTCTGTGATTTATTTTTTTTGTCCTACAATTTTGTTGTGCAAAATGATTGCTTGTCAGGAAGTGCGTCTCACCCATTGTGCATTTTATTGTTGTGTCAGGAAATGTCTGATTCAGATTCCTGGACCATGTGATTATAACTCTGGATTAACTTTAAAAAGTGTCGTGTATTTGAACCCCACCACTCTGAAACACCTGATGTGTTTGTTTTTTATTTCAACTCTGATGCGTTCTGATCCACGCCGAACCTATTAAAATGTTACCCCGACGACCTTATCTCTGTGAACTAGCAGTCGCACAGTAACCTTTGGAGCATTTAAAGGTACAACGCACTCAACTGAGCGAGCACAACGCCGCGTCTCCAGGGTCAGCTGGCACCGAGTTTGAATTAAGCTGCTTCACACAGAAAACAAGGATTACTAATCACTGGAGCTTGACAGACTTAATGACTGTTGGCCTCACGCAGCATGAAAACCCCCCTCCAGAGGCGGCAGTGAATGGGGAACAATAGGTTAATTGAAAGAGCTGTTTGGAGAAAGAAAAGAACAGTGATAGCGATTCAGAGGAAGGAGGTTTAGAAAAAGACGGAGCTGTCAGGGAGCGGGTTCTGCTTTACTGGTTGTTCAGAAAATAATGGATACGTTTTCACTTTCAAATGACCTTGAAACTATCCTCATGTTAATTTTCTGACTAAAAATTTGGTGATGCGCAACAGGTTTTTAAAATTTTTCCGTGATTGCATAATTGTACCAAACGTTTTAGTCTGGACAGGTTTATTTGTAAAAGACATTTCAGCAATGGTGAAACTCAATAATGCTTTTTCATAACGGGGGGAGAGACGGGCTTGGGGGGACAAGCAAGAAACAAAGTGGGAAAATAAAGTAAAACATTAACAAGTCGAAAGACAAACTACAGTTTATAATATTCCAGTAATTATTAATCAAAGGCAGCTTTAGGCAAAATAAGCTTTCAGCCTTGATCTAAGGGAACTCACTGCTGAGTATGAACTAATTGTTTGAGTTTCTGCCATACATGACACATTACTTTTTTTTTTAATGACAGCTAACTTGGGATTTAATGAGAAATATCCTACAGTTTACTTTCCTGGACTGCTGTGTGTATTTTCATAAGTGTCTGATTTATTTTTTGGTGAAACAGTTGTTTCACCAAGGCACATCACAAACCAGGTTCATCAGGTTCATCACAAACCAGAACCTGAGCCCTTATATCAGGACAACTTTACCCAAGAATTCATCTTAAGTCTCGATGAGGAAGTGAAACTTAAATTTAGTTGGATGTTTTTCACTTGTTAGAATAAGGAACCGGTGTTGAATAGTGGCGCTTAGATTCAGAGACATTTTCCTTTCCCTTTGTGGATTCAGGTGGAGAAGCACAGAACCGTGTTGGAGGGTAAACGGTGGGTTAAACGGGTCCAGGACTTCAAACAGTTGTTCCCTGCTGGGATGAGGGGGATGCTGGACTCGCTGTGGTCACGTTGCCCCCTCAACTCTTTCATGTCCCTGGGTGGGGCTCTTAGGCTGACCCAGGCGTCCAGCCGCAGGAGGACAGCATCCGTATTGTCTAATAATGTCAGAGCTTTTACAGTGAACACACGACTGGCTCTCATTTTCAATCCACACATACAATTTATGATATGTTTTATTTTTTACTCTGCCATGAAGCATATTTACCGTTAACAAACACTTAATATTTACACTACCTCTTCTGAAGTGTTAAAACAGCATCACATCTACATCACAAGTGGCTAGATTATTAACTTTCTTCTCAAAAACAGATTTTCATTTAACTGTTTTCAGTTTTTAACCTCAACTTTTCCTACTCACTGACTGAAACACTAGAAATCCAACTCAAATGAAATCATTCAATTAGAGTTGGGTGGTAACTAGCTACATTTATTCAGTTACATTTATTTGAGTAACTTTTTTGAATAAGTACTTTTTGGAGTCCTCTGGACTTGATAAAGAACAGAACAAGTGACAGCCATTTATCATTTTTATAGCAGCCAGTTCTGGAAAAAGAATGGAAATGACATAACTGCTGACAGTGAACAAACTTCATGAAGTTTGTCAGTTTCAAATGTTTGTAAAATCATCAGAAACCAAAAAAAGACATTCCCCGCTGCTCAGTCACCACAGTACACCGGAGGGGCTTCCCAACACTTTGATCCTTTAGAGAAGAATATTCAAAGAAAGCAGGAATGTTTCCTTTTTGGGCCAAAGCTGCGACATGCTTCTTGATTAACTCCAGAGTTCAGAGTTGCACTGTATCATTTAGGGGTGAACCCTTTGCAGACAATAACTACACTGCAGAACGGTGCCGACAGTCTCTGTGTTAGCAGCTTCCACTCTGCCGGTGAAACGTTGTCCTTTTCTTTGTGTTGTCTCTCTTCATTTGACTCGTTCCTTCTTGGGTTTGCTTGACTTCAAAAAACTGTCATCAACCAGGCCACCAGTCTGCTGCAAAATGCTTTCTAGACAGCATGGAGGTTTACACCAACCGGGGGAAAGCCCAGTTGGAGAGGAGGTGATCTTGGTAGGTTTGTTGGTGGTGGTTCTTTCCATATAGTCTCAACAGAATTAGATTTATACTAGAGGATATTTGTCCATAAACAATGCTGTTGCAATCTTAGCAACCTGGTTGCCTTTAGGTAGAAAAATGGAGTCTATTGATACTATGATATAATATTTACTATGTGCTGTATGATAACTTGTGTCTGAGTCAGAAAGTTTTCATGGGAGATGCCAGATTGGATCCGGTCCATAGGTTGGATCCAGTTGCTCACTCAGCGGTGGCCAACAACTCATCGGTGCCACTATGGAGCGCAACACTTTATTTAAAAAGTTATTCATGGAAGGCCTTTACATGTTGATAGTACCCTGATTGATCAGATCCAATTTTCTTAATTTTGGGATATCAGTGATCAGCTGATGTGAAGCCAATCTTTGATCTTATCTACATCAGCAAAAGTCTCAAAACCATCCACTGTTCTTTTCAACTCTCCCATTTGACTTAACAGGGCAGGTCTGTCAGGGTCATGTCTGCATGTTTACAATTAACAACAGTCACCCCACAGTTGCCAACTCAGGCACTTTCTTGCTGTTTTTCGCAACAATTCAGACAAAAAAAATAGGTATCAACCAATATCGTAATCGGCAGGTAAGGCTTTTTAAAGATCTGTAATCGCTGGTTGATCAGAAAACTGCAATCACATTGTTATTGTTGAAATAACTCTTTCACAGACCCTCCAGTTTCTTTACCATTTACCGTTGATTTAGCTGTGGCTTGTGATGTTTTCCTGCCTGAACATTATGACAACCTAAACTAACTCTTAAAAAAAAGCACTTTATTTTTTTTCTCCCTCTCTCTTTTCAGTGGTCATATTGTACGTTCAAGGTCTGGGTACAAAGGAGTGGAGAGAGGTGAGTTAGTTTTGTTTTCTTTTATCTTCAGATGCAATCACTGCACTTCCATAAGTCAGGTTAAGTCAAATGATGTCTGAACACTCTAATTCTTGACTGACCAAATAAAATGCATTACAAGCGATTTTCACACACAAACAGTCACAAAGAGAATCAAACGAATGAGCACAAGTTGTTCTGTGATCCTGGTTCCACAGACTGAAAGACCTCATCTAGTTTTAAAATCAGGACAACTAGCATGCTAAGGCTGTTCGTTTGGTGAGTTGATTTGGTAAAAAAGCGGGACAGATATTCTGTCAGAGCTCCGCAGATGAGTCAAATAATTTTACCACCAGCAGGGTAAATTGTATCGATTGTAACTAATATGTTAATGTTATGTAATTTGTGTTAAATTATCTGGCTAAAAAAATTTGATTATCTTCAAAGTGCGAAAGATGATTATTCATCAGTAAAGCAAGACTTTTCATTATCTAAGACTAGTGATTATACATGACAATTTAGGAATATAGCAATTTAAAAAAGTTAATTAAAAGAACCAACAGTAAATCTTACAACAATGTCAAGTTTAGAAAGTATTGAATTTGTGTTAATCATGTCATCTAATAATTTGACACAAATTCTAACTGGAGGAGTGTAACTGTGAGTTTTTAATCTCAATCAGCACCAGGAACACACTGTAACTTTTTCAGTGGAACAACCGTGACCTCACAGTCCGGTGCACCTTCAGCATTAGCATTATGCTAACCAGAGTAGCATAAGCGTCAAAACCACAGTGACGTTACTGATTATCAGTTTTGCAGCCTGAAATTTATGTTCGCATGTAAATGTTTAAATTGATTTGTAAAGAACGTACAGAATAAATAACAAGGTTCTGGTGACTGGCAGAATGTAGCAACACACACATGGACCAGCCACGACTGCAAAAAACCAACAAAAGAACTAAATACTGAAATCATGAAATTCATCTCTATTCAGTGTGAGAAAATATTTTCCAGCTTCTTAAACATTACTTTCTTTATGAGCTTTGTCACTGATGTGACCCAAAACTTTAAATTTTTTTATTTTCTTAAAAATCGTTGGCATTAATTAGTGCAGTGAAAGATTATTTGGTAGGAAATCATTTTTAATTTTATAAACCCTGAGTAAAGAGATGAGAATCTTCCTTCAGGCCTGTATTGCCAGGATGGAGTGTGTGTGGTCGGAGATCTCAGATACACTCGCTGGTCCTACTCCTGCGCCTCCTTCCTCCGCCTGCTGCTGTCCTGGACTGCGGCCCTCTGCATGCAGAGCTGTCTGTTTGTGGACAGAAGGAAAACAGTCTGAGTCACTGTGGCAGGCTTATTGTCTCTGTCTCGTGGTGTGTGGGCAGGCCGAACACATTGGCAGATTTGGCTCCAGACGCTTTTTGACACAATTAAGAGTCACCAAAGATTTCACACTAATGAGGAGGAAGAGAGGATTATTGCTGCGCCAATAACAAACACCGCAGGTACTAGAGCCAGTTCCATCGGCAGATTATTTCACTTGCAACCAGGCATTTTCCCATGTAATACATGAAATAATCTGAAAATGGAACTAAAACTAAAACTTAAAATAAGCTTCTTCGTCTAGCTGAAAAGTTACTTGTAAGTTAGTTTTGTCTTACTTGAAATGTACTAAGATATTTGCTCTAGAATGTAGATCAAAAACGCTCGGAGGGATTTTGTGTTTTTGTTGTGAACTGTTGGAAATAATTTGGTCAATGGACAGGAAGGAAAGTTAAAACAAGTCACTGGTATGTGCAGTGAAGGAAAGACATGAACTCTTCTCTGATTTTAGTATTTAATCCTTCCCTTCAGCTGTAGGAATGTTTTATGTGTAATTTTAAAGCAACATATCCTCATTGTAAACATGTGCTGACATACCGGAGTGAAGTTGCTCCACCAGCTTCTTCAAATCAGACCAAATTAGTGTCAAACGTTTGTGCAAAAGATATTTTTGTTTGTGCTTCTTTTGCTATGAAGATATTAATGATATTAAGATATTAATAAAAGTTTAAAGGTCAACATGTCAACCGGCCCCAACTCCCACTTTTACTAAATCTAAATGATCTTTAAACTTTCATGAATATCTTCAAAGGCAAAGCAGCACAAACAAAAATAGTTTCTTCACAGACCAGCACAAACGTAGTTGAGTTGATTGACACCAATTTTGTGAAATTTGAAGAAGCTGGGGGAGCAGCTTCATTCAGGTTCTTCTTCAAATCAGCCTATTAAAGGTTCCAAAGCCCCTGTCTCCATTGGATAACCATCAATTAATGGTTGATTTGTTTCAACTGCTTCCAAATGGAGATGCTCAGATTATGCGTGGTGTTCCAGATTTGTTTCAGTGCTGAAAAAAATAACTAGTTCCCCTAAACATGCTAAGTGACACTCCTGCCTTGCTTCATTAGGTCGTTTCACTGCAGGCCTGAGCTGCGTCCACACGGAGGCACACAGCGAATCTAACCTACTTTTTAAGCGACTTCTGGCAGATACCTGGAAGAGATGTCCCGTCTATTTATTCTGACGTTTTGTGACCACATTGTGGCTGTCACGGTGATTTCCAACTCCGTGATCCACCGGGACAGGCTGGGTTTTTCCTCTCATGTCATCTGTCGAGCTGTTCTCCTTCCTCTCCAGAAGCTGCAGACAGTTCATCACCGATGCAGCGGAGTCCAATAGAGAAAAGTCTCCCCTGATTGCCTCATGCTGCCATGTTGTGTTCATGCTCTCAGCGCAGCACTGTCAAGTGAGCCTGGATATTCACACACGTATACATCGCGAGCAACGGCCTTGTGTTCGAAATAAATTCACTGAGAGTGAAATGTCGCACGCAGACCTCTTTTCTTTAGTGTTGCATCACATTCGACTGAACGTGATGCAACGTGAATAACAGTGAAAATATCAAACCCTCTGTGTTATGGTGACTATGGTCTTTGGACAAAACTACTCTAAGTGGTAGAAATGCCTTCCTGAAATTACACTGATATCATGAGCAATTTATAGATATTCTGTTATTCTTTTGGGTTTTTTAGTATAAACAGCAAAAGCACAAAATTGGACCAACTATTTTTGGTCTATTTTCTAGAGCAAACATCTTGAAATATCTTAGTTTTTTCATTGAAATAAGACAAAACTAACTTACAAGTAACTTTTTAGCAAGATGTAGGAGCTTGTTTTTGTCCTTATTATGCAAATGAGGAGGGCGGAGTCTTAAAGCTTCAACTTCTGCCTATTGGTTGGTTAGCATCACACTTTACTTTGCTCCAACAAAGATGGCTAGTTTAGTAGAGAGCTGAAGTTTAGGAACTTTAACAGAAAATATAACTCCTGACTTTATTATTGTCCGTGTGGACGCTCAGGCAGACCGTGTGTTTCAGTTAGCGGCTAACTGTTAGCGCTTCTCATGGACTCAGAGGTTCACCGTCAGATTTTTGGACGCTGAAGTTATCTTCCCATTGAAGCTTCGGGACTTTCTTCAGGTCCAGACTTTTCTGTACATCATAAGAAAACTGCAATATTCAAAGGCAACTATGTGAAGCAAGAGATAATGAATTATTGTTTTTGTTGAGGTAAATGAAACCTTGGGTTACCAAGTCAGAGGCCATCTTTCCTCCACCCTGACATCCACAGATGGATATTATGTGAGGCCATAAGACTATAATTTTTTTGGGAATAAAATGCTGTTTTTGATGCCAGTATGCCTCCGGATGCTCTGATGGGCCTTTAGCTTAGGTTAGGACTGACATGTTGCTTTTCTTGTCTCATCTCTTCTGCAGTTTGGCCGAACTGAGGTGATCGAAAACACCCTGAACCCGGACTTTGTGAGGAAGTTTGTTCTTGATTACTTCTTTGAAGAGAAACAAAACCTTCGCTTTGATGTGTAAGTGGAAATACTCCTAGAAGCTGCTCTAGTCAAAAACAAACTGTGGCAAAAACATTTATTTCTATTTAAAACAAATACTCTCTAAAGTTATATCATCATTTTAGTTAGTTCAAAGAATAATTAGGGTCAGATATGAGTGTATGGCGGACTAAAGAGAATTTGATTGGGGAACCAAGTTAAAGTAAACATAATGTTTTGATTATTGGATTATTATTGTGTTCCTTAGTCGCCTATTTCTATCAGATCGACCTTTTACTCCTACTTTTTTACTTTAATCCAGTCCTTTCTCAGCTTATTATGTTTATTTATTGCTTGCATGGAGCTATAGGTCACCTTAGATCAGTTCTCTCGCCCCTGCGCCGTACTTACTATTGATTCTGCTCTAAATCACAAAACGGTTTTTCCAGCATCATTAGCATGTGAAAAACCTGACTGAGACGTGAAAAAGCAGAGGCTAACAGGTGAATATCCCCGGGCTCAGTGCCTCCTTTCGTCCCACCAGGCAGAGATGAAAACACACAAATCCAGAGCGAGAAACGGGAATTTGCGTTTTCTGTGGTGTATTATTTGACACACGCTTTTCTGTGTCAGAAATGAAGAGGATCTGTTTCAAAGACGCCCCTGGTGGCTTATCTGCAGATGAAGCCTCTGGGGGAACGGGTAACCTCGTAAAAAGGAAATGAAGCAACACTTCTGGCAGGAAGAGAAAGACTTCAGACAGCATGATGAGCTCCAGAGGGGCTTTTCCTCTTTTCCTCTGCTGCTGATTCTCAAATATGTTTTCTTAATTTACTTTAAATAACTTTTTGGTGTGAGCCAGGTCCAATTATTTCACAATCCTTTGGGATCTCTCTGTTGCTATCATCAAACATGTTTTTGTCTAGTTCACTTGGTTTTGTTGACATGTGTCTTCTTATAAAACCTGCTGAAATGTTCTGTTTCATTAAACTGTAGGTACAATGTGGACATGAGGAGCTGCAATCTGTCCAAACATGTAAGTAGTTTAAAGCGTTAATAATGGGAGCCACATTAACCTGAGATCGTTTTTCTGTAACCTGTTATTTCTGTCTAATCTTTCCTCACTACTTCCTCAACCTGCTGAGCAGAAGGTAAGTCATTCTGATGTTGCACAAGCCTCGATTCAGACATCGGCATGGCATTGTGAAAGTGCAAAAGTGATTTTTCTTTACTATTTCTTGCAAACCCAACTTTTAGAGCTCTGATTCTATACTCGGAAATGCTCTATGCTCTGAAAACAACTTCAAATAATTTGAATCTTAATAGTTATATCATTAATTCTGTTTCATAAAATATATTTTCTAACACACAAGACTTTGCTTTAATCTGTATCTATAAATGTTGGAGTGTGGTTCAACGTACCTCAACATGTTTGCAGATATTAGAGAAGAAGAAAAGAAAACAAAAACCTTTTAAGATATCAAAAGGAAGTGAAGGATCGTAAAAGTTCTTTGTGTTGAGGTTTACCATGGCAACCTCTCTTTGCTTCGTCCAGGACTTTCTGGGTCAGATATTCTGCACTCTGGGAGAGATCATTGGCTCCCCCGGTGGCAGACTGGAAAGGACGCTGTCGTAAGTCCGGCCTACACGACCACCATCTTATTTTTAACTGGAGACAGTATAAAACTCACTGTCTCACATTTTATTGTTCCTGTATCTTTTTTCCATTTGTTCAGGCTTTAATTTATGAAATGACCATTCTTGACAAATGGAGGAAATGTCAGACATACAGTACGGTAGTTGAGAGACAGACTGGTCGGTAACACTTTATCTGAAGGTGTGTGCATAAGACTGAAATGACACTGTAATGAACCTGAAGGAGTCTTCATGAATGTTGTCTTTGAGTGTCAGTCAGTAAATGACATTTGATTGCAAAGTTGCACTAAAACATGCACTAAAAGTCAATTAAAAAATGTCAACTTTGTATTAAATGTGTCATTATTTACCGAAAGACACTTCATGACAACAGTCATAAACATTCCTAAGAAGCCTTAAGTTTCCCTTCAAGTGGTCAGGGCTGAAAATGAGAAGAATAGTCAGTACAGAAAATGTGGCCAACATGAAGAAAAAAAGCCGTTACGATTAATTACTCTACTTCACAAACTATTGGTGCAACAACTGGTCNAACATGAAGAAAAAAAGCCGTTATGATTAATTTCTCTACTTCACAAACTATTGGTGCAACAACTGGTCATTATGTGGCATTAGGGACATGTGGCTGCTGCTCATCACGAGACTTTGTGTTTAATGGGAGAAGCAAAACAGGTGAATCCATAGACATAATATAAGGATAGACCATCATGCAAAGCTCTCGCCTATTGTCGCTGACGAGACAATAGGATCGGTAGACCACTACACTCCGCCTTATGTGTTTAGCAGCAAAATGACATATCAGCGCATTTAATCGATCATAACACATTTTTTTGTTACAGGGAACTATATTCAAACATCTATCAAAGCTACATTTATAAACAATTGTATTAAGTATGTTTTTAATACCTAGTTCAGCATATTTAAATATGATTAGTGGCTATAACAATAGAATAGGAATGAAATGTATATTGGACATATATATATATATATATATATATATATATATATATATATATACACACACACACACCGTATTTTCCGCACTATAAGGCGCACCTTCAATGAACGGCATATTTTAAAACTTTTTTCTTATATAAGGCGCACCGCATTATAAGGCGCATAGAATAGACGCCACAGTTATTTTGCCACCCGTCCGATATTGAACGGGACATGATTTGTTCCGTTCACTACAAATATGGATGTCTAATAACAAAAAATTGGTCCCGAGTTCTTTATATAGCATCTGCACTAGTCATTGTTTCACTCACGGTTTTGGTGTTGCGATATTGTGCCCAACTGCTTTCTGGTTAGCGCAGACCAACCGACACGCTGCGCCGCAGCCTCTGTCTCTCTTCCACCCACGGCTTTAAATGTATAGGTGCTGCTGGTCCCTTGGTAGCTGGAGCCGAA